>JAVIAB010000126.1:50275431-50496245 GCA_032433765.1 Megaustenia siamemsis
GTGTGGTGTCAGAATGTCACTGTTAACAAATGGATCAGTTATAGGTGTGGTGTCAGAATGTCACTGTATACAAATAGAGCTGTTATAGGTGTGGTGTCAGAATGTCACTGTATACAAATAGAGCTGTTATAGGTGTGGTGTCAGAATGTCACTGTATACAAATGGAGCAGTTAGAGTTGTGGAGTGAAGCGTGTCTAAGAAATAGAGCTGTAGAGTATAACTTCACTGAATAGAAATAGAGCAGTTAGAGTTGAAGAGTTTGACTCTATAAGAGATAGAATAATTATATTTATTAAATCTGAGCTTGACTGCATAGAATTGGATCAGTTAAAGTTGTGAGTTCAGGTTTGACTGTATAGAAAAAGAGCCGTTGGAGTTGTGAAATGAGAGCTAGGTTATATAGAAATAGACTAATTATAGTTGTAGAGTATAGCTTGACTACAAAGACCTTCGACTCAGTAAACAGAAATGGGCTCTACAGGCTGTTAGAAAGCATAGGCTGCCCACCTAAATTACTTAAGCTGATTATGTCCTTTCATCAAGACATGAATGCTAAAATCTACTTTGATGGGAGTTCATCAGAGAATTTCAAAGTCAACAACGGAGTGAAACAGGGATGTGTCCTCACCCCCACCCTTTTTGGTATATTTTTCCTCCTAAATTACGCCTTCAAAAACAGCTCAGGAAATATTTACATTCGCACAAGATCAGATAGCTCTCTGTTCAACTTAGCACAACTAAGATCGAAAACCAAAACAAATGTTGCCCTACTTAAAGAACTTTTATTTGCTGACGATGTAGCCCTAGTCGCTCATAGTGAAGCCACCCAACAATCACTGATCAACAAACTGAACAAAGCATGCGGCCATTTTCCACTGTCAATTACTGTTCAGAAAACAGTATTACTAAGTCAAGGCGACGTCAAACCTCTATTTATTACTCTAAAAGATTGTCCACTAGAATCAGTTCAGAAATTTACATATCTTGGATCCACAATTACGCAAACCATCTGTCTTGATGTAGAAATAAACTTTCGAATTGGTAAGGCAGCTACGACCTTTGGCAAACTCACAGAAATGGCATGGAACAACACGAAACTAACACTGAAGACTGAACTCTTAATATATCAAACTTGTGTACTTAGCACACTAATATATGGATCTGAAACCTGGACAACATACTCAAACCAGGAAAAAAGACTAAATGTCTTCCACATGCGATGTCTCCGCAAAATAATGCACATCAAATGGCAGGACAAAATAACCAACTTAACTGTCCTGCGACGTGCTAAGACCCCAACAATCATGTCGATGCTCAGGTGTCGAAGACTAAGATGGCTGGGGCATGTCCAACGAATGGATGAAAAGCGCATTCCTAGGCAAATACTATATGGTGACCTAATACACGGAAAAAGGCAAATCGGCAGGCCTAAACTACGATATAGAGATATCTGTAAATTATCTCTGAAAGACTTCTCCGTATGTGAAAATGACTGGGAACATCTGGCAAATGATCGCACATCATGGAGAGCATGTATATGGAACGGTATAACATCATTTGAGACTGTGTTAAGGCAAAACTTAGAAGAGAAAAGACTCATGAAAAAAGATGGAAAACCCTGTGGATCAGTGATCCTGACTTGTTCATTCTGTGACCGTGTGTGTTTGTCAAACATTGGTAGAATTAGCCACGAGAGAAGCTTTTCGACAAAAACAAAACCTCCAAAAAATACACAATAGCCTCCACTAGACCGTCTGACAAGACGAAAAGGGCCATATATATAGCTTGACTGTATAGAAATAGAGCAATTAGATCTGTGGAGTAGAGCTTGACCATGCAGTTCGAGTTATTTAGACATGGCTTAAAAATATAGAACTAGAGCAGCCAGAGCTGGGGAATCTGAAATTTGCTGTAATGAAATAGAACAATTCCAGGTGTTGTGTCAGAATTTCACTGTATATAAATGGAGTAGTTAGAGATGTGGAGTCAGAGTTTGACTGCACAGAAATAAAGCAACTCGAGGTGTGGCATCATAACTTGACTGTATAAAAATTGGAATACTGGTCAATATGGCGGATAGGCGGCAGGAACAATTGAGGCTTAGTCTGAAAAGTGTTCCTTGTTGCAATTTCCTCATATTCCAAGTCCGGCTTGTTGCAGGAGCTACTGAGTTTAGTGCTCTGTGCACACCGTGAGCTGTGTGTTTCATCCTGATTGTGTTTAGACATTCTGATTGCTTACGATGAGTGGTGATATCGTTTGAAGAAGGACAGTTTAGCAGCGTTCATTTTCGGTGCCGTTTAGCCTTATGTCTTTTGACGTGTGCTGTAACTGCTATGATGAGAACTGCAAATGCCTTTCTTTGTTTGGATGCTTCATTGAGATGAGATGTTAATTCAGATGATTCCACTGGTACGGGCGGTTGAGCAATTATGGATTTTAATTCGTTTGCAGTGATACCGGGAGCCTTCGAATAACCATTGCCATAATCTGAGCAGTTATAATTGTGGTGTAGAGCTTGACTGTATAAAAATACAAGAGTTTAGAGTTGTAGGGTATAGTTTGACTGTATGGAAATAGAGCAGCTACACTAAATGAGTCAGAGCATGATTATATAGAAATAGATAAATTAGAGTTGTGTAGTCTAGCTTCAATGTACATAAATAGACCAGCCAGACCTGTGGAATTAGAACTTGGCTGTAATGAAATAGAGCAGTTTCGAGGTGTAGAATTATTATTTCACTGCATAGAAATAAAGCATAGAAATAAAGCAGTTAGAGTTGTGAAGTAGAGCTTGACTGTATAGAAAAGGAGTAGTTACAGCAATACAGTAAGGTAAAGGTAAAGTACGAGACTTGAACCGGCGTCTTAGCACGCGAGTTTCCACCCATATGTGCTCGGCCGCCTATCCAGAAATGTTCGGATATTTCTGTATAGTGTAGCCTCAAGCATCGAAACTCAGATGCGAAGCGACATTCCTCACCTTCCCAGGATAATATCCTGGTACCCATTTCTGCCAACGGCTGGGTCGACCGTAGGGGTATTTTTTTTCCCAACCACGAGTACAACTCACACTGCTCCCAGTGGGAATCGAACACGGGTTGTCCGAACGTCGGTAGTCCAGTCGGGTGGTTTTCCCAACTAGGCTACCGAGGCCCCCTGAGCAATACAGCATAACTTGACTGTATAGAAATGGAGTAGTTACAGCAGTACAGTATAGCTTGACTGTATAGAAATGGAGTAGTTACAGCAGTACAGTATAGCTTGACTGTATAGAAATGGAGTAGTTACAGCAGTACAGTATAGCTTGACTGTATAGAAATGGAGTAGTTACAGCAGTACAGTATAGCTTGACTGTATAGAAATGGAGTAGTTACAGCAGTACAGTATAGCTTGACTGTATAGAAATGGAGTAGTTACAGCAGTACAGTATAACTTGACTGTATAGAAATGGAGTAGTTACAGCAGTACAGTATAGCTTGACTGTATAGAAATGTAGCGTTTAAAGTTGTAAAGTGTAGCTTGACTCTATAGAACTAGAGCAGTTAGAGTTGTGCAGTCAGAGCTTGACTGTACAGGAATAGAGCAGTTAGAGTCGTGCAGTCAGAGATTGACTGTACAGGAATAGAGCAGTTAGAGTCGTGCAGTCAGAGCTTGACTGTACAGGAATAAGGCAGTTCCAATTTGTATAGTCGGGGCTTGAATACATATATATAAAGCAGTCAGAGTTGTGGAATCAGAGTTTGGCTGTGATGATATAAAGGTGCTCGAGTTGTAGAGTGAGAGCTTGATTGTATAAAAATAGAGTAGCACCAGTTGCATATATAACTTGACTGTATAGAAATAAAGCAGTTCCGTGTGTGGAGTCAAAATTTGACTGTATAAAAAAGAACAATTAGAGTTGTAGAGTATAGCTTGACTGTACCGAAACAGAGCAGCATGAGAGCTTGTATAGAGAGTATGAACTTGCATATATAGATATATTTCTATACATACACAACGAGAGTTGTGTAGTCGGAGCTTGATTGTATAGAAATAGAACATCTACAATTGTAGAGTATATCTAAACTGTATAGAAATACTGAAGTTAGAGTTGTATCATCATCATCAACTACCATGCCTGCTGGCGTGGGTGATCATGTCTTTTCACAACTTTCGATCTCGACAATTATTTATTATTTCCGTTGTTGACCTTCTGCCAAGCCATTCTCTTAAGCTGTCTGGTATCTTTTCTCTTTGCTTCCCACAATCTCTTCGTCCCTCAACTTTCCCAGTTGTCACAATATATTCTTAATATACTCAATATCTTAGCTTAAGTGTATGTTGTGTGTGTGTGTGTGCTAGCCATGGCTCATATCTAGATGTGTGTCATCTTAGTCATATCTCATATCTTGGTGTGTCCGTGTTAATCATGTCTCTTATCTTTATGTGCGTCTGAGTTTAGTAATATATCATAACTTAGTGTGTATCTGTGTTAGTCATGTGTCATATCTTTGTGTGTGCATGTCTGGGTTAGGGATATCTCATATCTTTGTTTGCATGTTTATGTTAGTCATATCTCATATCTTTGTGCGTACATGTCTCTGTCTGTCACATCTCATATTCTTGTGTGTGCATGGCTACGTAAGTCACATCTCATATCTTTGTGTTTGCATGCCTATGTTAGTCATATCTTATATCTTTGTGTGTATGTCTATGTTAGGTATGCGTCATATCTTTGTGTGTGCATGTCTAAGTCAGTCATATCTCATAGCTTTATATGCATGTCTATGTTAGTCATGTGTCATATATCTTGATGTGTGTCAGTGTTAGTCATGGCTCGTATCGCTGTGCACTTGTCTGTGTTATTCACATCTCATATCTTTGTGTGTGCATGTCTGTGTTAGTCACCTCTAGTGACTCGGGCAGATGGTGCTCGTAAACCTGGGAGGGCCGACCATCTAAGGGCAGAATCCCCCTACAGAAAAGACAATCTGCTGCCTTGCAGGAAGATTGGGGACAATCAAAGGCTAAGGAAAACAAACCTGAAAAAATGCTGGCTGAAATCGGATGCACTGGGCCACTGGCGCAGAACACAGTGCAACGTATTAACGGGTGTTCAATCAGAGCGGATCTGGCGGACTCTAAATGTGACGTTCTGTCTGTGGGGGCGATCAACACACTTAACCTGACAGCTGACTTCATGTGGGAGTCTGGAATCCTACTCTGACTGAGTCCTGATCGCAGAGAGAGAGAGAGAGACAATATATTCCAGCTGTTCCCTTCTCATTCATCATCATCATCATCGAGTGCCTTCTCCGCAACGAAGGTTGGCTACCAATGATCGCCATTCTACTCTGTTTCTTGCTTTGATGGTGCAGGCTATCATAGATTGAGGGAATAATAGAACAAAGAAGTATGTGTTAGCACTCGGAAAAATTGACAGACAAACAACAATAGAAAAAAACGAAGAACAATATATGGTCCGAAGCGGGATCGAACCCGTACTCAGTGGCACCGCGCCTTGCCACGAGAAGCCGAACGCTTGGCACACTGCCACGCAGCCAACTAAAAAAATTGGCTATTGTAGCAGTGTCTTACACGATGGCGTTCTCAATGACTACATGTCATCAATGTCATAGATTGACTTGTCCATCTTTTGATGTTACTCGTCCATGTTAGTCTTGGTCTGCCTCTGCCTCTTTTAACTTGTATTTTTCCTTCCAAATTTACTTTTAGTAGGCTGTTGTGTCTTTTAACATGCCCCAAAATGTCATTTGTCTTGTCTTAATTGTGTCCAGCAGTTCTCTTTTTATTTTCATTTGTTTTAAAACTTCATCGTTTGTTATCTTTTGTTTCCATCCAATTCTACCTATTCTTCTATAAATCCACATTTCAAAGGCTTCAATTTTCTGTTCTGTTTTCTTGTCTAATGTCCATGTTTCTGCACCATACAGTAATATTGAGAATATGTAACATTTTGCCATTCTTAGTTTCAGCCCAGTTGATATTTGTTTTGTTGTTAGTATATTTTTCATGGCATTAAAATTACTTTTTGCCATACCTGTTCTTTTGTTTATTTCAAATTTGCATTTTCCATTATTGGTTATAGTATGTCCCAGGTAGTTGTAGCTCTGGACTATCTCCAGATGTATTCCCTCAACTGTGATATTTAATTGTAGGTCTTGAGAATTGAGGGAACCCTTCTCATTACATGGCCAAAAATGATGATTGTTTCTTCCTAATATTGGAAATTAGCTCAATCTTTGATTTGGCCTCTTTCCTAACGTCTTTATTACTCTTCTTAGCTGTCCATGGTATTCTCAACATTCTACTGTAAATCCACATTTCTGCAGTCTCCAGTGATTTTCTTGTCTATTGTCATGTTATCCATGATTCGCATCCATATGTTATGTCTGGCTCTACATAACATTTATGAACTCTTTTTCTTGTTTCTGTTGTCAAAAATGGAGTGCACGGTATATTCCTCATTTTTTGGAAAGCTGTTTTTGCCTGAGCCATTCTGCATCTCACCTCTGTTGTACATCTACCATCTGAGGTTAACTGTTCCCATATATTTAAACTCATTTACCTGTTTTAATATTGTTCCATTTGTATTTGTTGTACATTGCGGCGATGTCTTTTTCTTTGTTTTTTCCATTACTTCTTTTTGCTATGGAGGCTGTCTTTCATTCTTGCTCTCCTTCACTATAATGTCCAACATTTCTTGTAACTGATTTTCACTCTTAGCGATTAAGACTATACCATCAGCATACCTTAGATTATTTATATTATGACCTCCAACTGTTATTCCAGGCATGCCCTTATGGATCTTAAAATAATCTCACTTTACATTTTTAAAAATCTGGTTACAGCACACAACCTTGCCTCACATCTTGTTTTATTTGTTGAAATATTTGCTGAAATTGAATTCCAGCTCTTATGGCCGCTGTTTATTGCTAGTACACGTTCTTTATTATTCCTAGATCTTTGCGTTTATGCCTTCTAAAATTGTGATTATTTATTGGTGCTTTACTTTGTCAAATGGTTATGGAAGGTCCCGGTATCACTGCAAACGAATTAAAATCCATAATTGCTCAACCGCCCGTGCCAGTGGAATCATCCGAAATACTAACTCATCTCCCAAACAAAGAAAGGTAACTGTAGTCCCCATCATATCAGTCCCAGCACACGTCAAAAGACATAAGGCGAAACGGCACAGAAAGTAAACACAGCCAACTGTTCCTTATCTTAAACAATTGAAATATCGAAACATGATCAAAACGGATGAGACACACAGCTCACGGTGTGCACAGAGCACTTAACTCAGTAGCTCCTGCAACAAGCCGGACTTTGAATATGAGGAAATTGCAACAAGGAACACTTTTCAGACATAACCTTCAATGGTTCCTGCCGCCTATCCACCATATAGACCGGAAGTTCACGTCCTCCTGAAAATGATGATCGCCATATTTTTAAAAATGTATAACGCTTGATGATGTTAGGACATCGTTTTTACCTCCAGATCCGAACATATAAAACACATTTAGTCGTCGTACTATCCCCGTCGCACATCAAACAACATACCGTAAGATTAGCGTATGGCCGGTATAGGGTTGTACGATGAGCCATTATGATGACGTAGCACACACAAAAATATCTGGGCCCATAGATTCCCGATTACTCTAATGAATGCAGCCTACAACGAACAAAACACGGTGCAAATTCCTCAAAGAGAAAATAAAACTTTGGTTCGCTTGACGGAACAGTCTACATTAATGCGTTGTAACATGTCTACATAACTGGCGTCAAATAATTCTAGCGACGGCCATTGAACAACACTCAATGTGTTGGCGTAAACCGCAGATCAACTCTAGAAGGTGTAGGTTCGCATTCACAAAACTTGGCTTGTAACAAAGGAATATAGCCGTGTGTTCGACTCCGTTTCATCAGATTAGATTTGTTAAGTAGAACATCATTTTGACTTTAACGCAGAAAATTGCATCGGAGAGCCGAAATTCATCAGTCCCCAAATGCATTTTCTGCATCGATCGAGAGAACATGAACTTCGTTCCACCATCTTGGAAACGGAAGTCCTTTAACTGTGGACAAAGTATTGTTGCACGTCAAATGCTTTGGTTTAATCTATGAAACATTGGTATAGATCTGTTTTCACCTATATGACTCTTACTACTAAAGATCTTATGATGTATATGGCATTATTCATACCTATATATCCAACAAAATCACACTGTTCATCACTAATTTCTGGACTGATTTTGTTTGGCACTCTTCGCATGATGATTCTTAGTAATATCTTAGCCATGTGACTCATGAGGCTTATTGTGCTATGATCACCGCATTCAATCGCACCAGATTTTTTTGGTAGGGCTATGAATATTGATTTGGGCGGGTCGTCTGGTATATATCCGCTGTTGTAGATATCATTCAATATTTTTATTATTATTTCTATTCCAAAATCACCCATGGCTTCAATCTCTTCTTTAGTTATATTATCTTGTCCATGAGCTTTTCCTGCTTTCATATTGCACAAGGCGTCTTCCACTTCTTCTCTGAGTATTTCTGGTTCTTCTTCATTATCCTTAATATTTACTTCTGCTCGTTCATCATCATAACAATCTTTAATGCATTCTTTCCTTCGTTCCCTTATGCTTTCTTGTTTAATCAACAGTTCTCCTACCTGTGCTCTTAAACATCCAGTTTTTTAATTGAGTTTTTCTTCCTGTTAATTCTTCAGTTTGTTTGTATATAGTTTTGGGATATTTTTTGTTGTTGCATTGCAATCTCTTTGCATCTCTGTTTTAGCCATGCTTCTTTTGCTTCTTTGCATTTTATTACAATTTCTTTATTTAATCTCTTATACTCATCTTTGTTATCCTTATTTCTTCTTATATCCATTGGTTGTAAAATGTCATCTGTTATCCATTTCTTTCTTGAATTTGCCCTTACTGGTGGTATGAACTCTTTTAATGTTTGTTGCGTTGATTCTGTTAGCATTTCCCACTGTTTATCAATGCTTTGTATCTTCTCTATTGCATTGTACCGGTTCTGAATTATGATTTTAAATTTGTCTTGCAGCTTCTTGTCTGATTTTAGTAAATCTAAATTTAACTTGATGTTAACTGAGGCTCGTTTTGTTGTTTTTAATTTTACTCTAAGCTTTCCCACAACTGGTACATGGTCACTATTGCAATCTGCCCCTGGTCTAGTTTTCACACACACCAGACTGTTTCTAAATCTATTGCTTATCATTATATAATCAATTTGATTACGTGTTTTGTCTCCTGGGCTTTTCTATGTCCTGGATACAAATAATAATACATAAATATTATTATATAGGGAACTTCCGAGGCGATAATAGGGAATAATAGAACAGAGAAGTATGTGTTAGCATATGGGGTTTTCTATGTCCACAGACGTCTTGGATGTTGCTTAAACCAGGTGTCATCATGTATCATCATGTTGAGAGAGTTGTATAGTCAGAGCTTTACTTTATAGAAATAGAAAATTTAAAGATTTGGAGTCAGATATGGAGTCAGACCAAATAGTGTTGTATAGCATATAATGACTGTATAGAAATAGAGCAGTTAGAGTTGTATAGTAGAGCTTGACGGTACAGAAATAAACCAATTAGAGTTGCAGAGCATGTATATATATATATATATATTTATATATATAGTAGCGTATATAGTATATAGGATATATATATATATATATCTTCGGGACACCCTTGGGCAAGGTGGAGCTCCCGTTTAGCCCCCCTATCAGGGTTATGTGAAGCCATTGGAGCAGGTGGTGGATGGTGTTGTGGGAGCAGCCGACAAGTAGTGCCGGTTATGGTTCCCACACCGCGATGGCAGGCAGAGGATCTCATGTATAGAGACAATGGCTGCGATCTCCGACTAGTACAGTCACTGCCAAGAAGGAAAGGAATGGCAAACTACCTTCTTATATTACCTGAAATAATCATGGCAAACCACAACTGTATATTTACAGCTGACGACGTTAATGGGGACTTCACAGCCACCTCGTCCGGTAGGGAGCGTCATGAGCTACAGGTGACACCCGATCGTCATCAAGCTACTGTATGCAAGATCAAAAATAAAGAGACGCTAGCAATAGGAACTTGGAACATTAGATCATCATTCCAGGTTGGTAAAATAGTAAACATCAGTCAAGAAATGAAGAGAATGAAATTGAACATCTTGGGACTATGTGAAATGAGATGGAAAGGAGCAGGATTATTACAACGCGACAGTGGAAATGTAATTTACTCTGGTGGAACCAGACACGAAAGAGGTGTAGGCATCATGTTAGATAGAGAAAGAAGCAAAACAGTGAAAGGATTTTGGCCAGTATCAGATAGAATTCTGCTAGTAAAATTGAGAGGTAGGCCAATGGATATCAACATAATTCAAGTTTATGCACCAACAAGTAATAGCGAAGAAGAAGACATTGACACTTTTTATGAAGAGTTAGAGGCGACCATGGAACAGTGCAAACCCCAAGAAATAACTATTATATCAGGGGATTTCAATGCACAGGTAGGAACAGCTAAAGTGCAAAATGTGACTGGGGGGCATGGCCTTGGAGAGACGAATGACAGAGGGGATAGATTGATAGATTGGGCAAAGACACATGAAATGATTATAGGTAACACCTAGGCGACTATGGACATGGCAAAGCCCAGACAAAGAAAGTACACAATGAAATTGATTTTATACTGGTACAGAGAAGATTCAGGAATGGGCTAATATCTGTTAAAACAAGGTCAGGAGCAGATTGCAATAGTGACCATGTACCAGTAGTTGGAAATATAAGAATAAAACTGCGGAAGGCACAGAAATCACCAAGAAATAAAATTAGAACTAGATATGCTAAGAGTAGATAAACAGATGAGTGATAATTACAGCACGATAGTACAAAATAGATATAATGCTATTGAGAAAATACAGGACAACCAGGAGCAGTGGGAAATACTCAAACAATCGATTCAACAAACATCAAAAGAAGTAATACCAGTGACTAAAAGAATCAACAAAAAGAAATGGTTGACAGAAGAAATATTACAACTAATGGACGAAAGAAGAAAACATAAGAAAGAAGAACGGACATACAAAATATTGCACAAAGAGATCCAAAACAAGTGCAGTGAAGCAAAGGAAGGATGGTTAAAACAGAAATGTGAAGAAATGGAAAAACAACAAAAGAAAGATTCAAAATTTATGCACAATCAGTTAAATGAATTAACAGGAAGAAAAGAAGTCAATGTTTCAGGATGTGTGAAATCAAAGGAAGGAAATGTAAAAATGGGACAGGACAAGACAATGGAAAGATGGACAGAATATATCAGTCAACTCTATGATGATGAAAGACCAGAATTAAACAATTCAAATGAAGACACAGGACCACCAATAATGCAGAGTGAAGTGGAGGACGCAATTCAACACTTGAAAAGAGGCAAAGCTCCAGTTCCCGACTTATGCAGCAAATCTATGTCAATAAAAATGAGAAAGAGAGTTCATCGATGCTATATAGAACCAATTGTGACCTATGGAAGCGAATCATGGACAGTAGACAAACAAATGAAAAGACGATTACAGGCCACAGAGATGGGATTTCTCAGAAGAATGTTGAAAGTTCCCTGGACAGCTAAAAAGACCAATGAGGAAGTTCTCAAAGAGGCCAACACAAAAAAGGAGATCTTAAAAAACATCAGAAAGAAGCAATCAACATTTTTTGGGCACATCATGAGAAGAGGGAAGTTGGAATACTTGGTTACAACTGGCAAAATAAAAGGAAAGAGCGATCGCTGACGACAAAGAGAGAAAATACTGGATAGCTTGGTGTCATGGCATGGAAAACAGTCAACAATAGAACTCATACGATGCACTGTGGATAGAAGATTGTGGAAGGACATGATCGCCAACGCCAACCGGTACGGCACATGATGATGATGATGAGAGTACATAGAAATAAAGTAATATAGATAATGAAGGAGGAACAGAAAATGATACCAAAATAAGGATATCAAAAGCAAGAGGAGCTTTCATTGCACTGGGAAACATATGGAAATCCAAAGAAATTAGGTTAAATACTAAAATAAAAAGTTTCAACTCAAATGTTAAGTCGGTCCTGTTATATGGCTGTGAAACATGGAGAATAACAAAATTGACAATCAGGTACAGACTTTCATTAATGGATGCTTATGCAGAGTAAAAGGATGGAAATGGCAGGACAAAATCACTAACATAGAATTATGGAAATGTACCAGTCAAATACCAGTGGATAAAGAGATACAGCGAAGACGATGGCGCTGGATAGGACACACACACACTACGGAAGCCAACTGAGAGTATTACACAACAGGCCCTTTTTTGGAATCCCCAGGGGAAAAGACAAAGAGGAAGACCAAGGAATTCTTAGAGAATACAGATGGAAGCAGAGATGAAGATGATGGGGAAGACATGGAATGATCTTAAAAGAATGGCAAAAAAAACAGAACGACTTGGAAAGTGTTTGTTGAAGACCTATGCTCCACTGGGAGTTAAAAAGATAGAAGAAGAAGATATAGAAATAGAACAATTAGAGTTATACATTGAGAGCTTCAATGAAATTGAGCAGTCCAAGTTGGTCAGTCGGGGCTTGAATGCATATATATAGAGCAGTCCAAGTTGGTCAGTCAGGGCTTGAATGCATATATATAGAGCAGTCCAAGTTGGTCAGTCAGGGCCTGAATGCATAGATATAGAGCAGTCCAAGTTGGTCAGTCGGGGCTTGAATGCATAGATATAGAGCAGTCAGAGTTGTCTATAGAACGAGTAAAAGTAAAAAAAGTAAAGTACCCCAGTCACGCCAAGTGGCGTGTAGGGAAATATGGTGTTAGTGACCCTATATTTTACAGACCTTCAGCACATGATTTTTGGGGTAATGTGGTCGGTATTACGTCCGTGCTGCTTTACCTTCCCAGAAAAAAATCCGGTACCCATTTAAGGCTGGGTGAACCCGGAAGCCGTCGGTTGGGATCGAACCCTACCCCTTGTCCTTTGTAGTCCCGTTCCCTAACCACTGAGCTATCGCGGCTCCCTATAGAAAGAGTGCAAGTAGAATTGTGGAGTCTGAGCTAGACTGTAGAGAAATAGAAATGTTAGATTTTTAGAGTTAGCACTTTACTGTATAGAAATACGGCAGTTAGAGTTTTGGAGTGAGAACTTGACTTTATAGATATAGTTCAATTAGTGTTATAGAATACACTTTGACTGTACAGAAAAAGAGCATCAACAGTTGTATAGTAATGCTAGACTGTATAGAAAAATAAAGTAGCTAGACTGTATAGAAAGAGAGTTATTAGAGTTGTGAAGTCAGAGCTCGTAGTGTGGAGACAGAACAAAACTGTGTATATATAGAGATGGAGCAGTTAGGGTTTTGGAGTTAGAGCAACAAGCCAAACTAAAACTCTAATCATGGCAGCACTTCGGATTCTTAGATGATAGTGGTTGGATCATAACAATAATTGTATTCTCAAATAAATGTTACTGAGATGATGGTGGTTGGATCATAACAATAATTGTATTCTCAAATAAATGTTACTGAGATGATGGTGGTTGGATCATAACAATAATTGTGTTCTCAAATAAATGTTACTGAGATGATAGTGGTTGGATCATAACAATAATTGTATTCTCAAATAAATGTTACTGAGATGATAGTGGTTGGATCATAACAATAATTGTATTCTCAAATAAATGTTACTGAGATGATAGTGGTTGGATCATAACAATAATTGTATTCTCAAATAAATGTTACTGAGATGATGGTGGTTGGATCATAACAATAATTGTGTTCTCAAATAAATGTTACTGAGATGATAGTGGTTGGATCATAACAATAATTGTATTCTCAAATAAATGTTACTGAGATGATAGTGGTTGGATCATAACAATAATTGTATTCTCAAATAAATGTTACTGAGATGATAGTGGTTGGATCATAACAATAATTGTATTCTCAAATAAATGTTACTGAGATGATAGTGGTTGGATCATAACAATAATTGTATTCTCAAATAAATGTGACTGAGATGATAGTGGTTGGATCATAACAATAATTGTATTCTCAAATAAATGTTACTGAGATGATAGTGGTTGGATCATAACAATAATTGTATTCTCAAATAAATGTTACTGAGATGATAGTGGTTGGATCATAACAATAATTGTATTCTCAAATAAATGTTACTGAGATGATGGTGGTTGGATCATAACAATAATTGTGTTCTCAAATCAATGTTACTGAGATGATAGTGGTTGGATCATAACAATAATTGTGTTCTCAAATCAATGTTACTGAGATGATAGTGGTTGGATCATAACAATAATTGTGTTCTCAAATCAATGTTACTGAGATTATAGTGGTTGGATCATAACAATAATTGTATTCTCAAATAAATGTGACTGAGATGATAGTGGTTGGATCATAACAATAATTGTATTCTCAAATAAATGTTACTGAGATGATAGTGGTTGGATCATAACAATAATTGTATTCTCAAATAAATGTGACTGAGATGATAGTGGTTGGATCATAACAATAATTGTATTCTCAAATAAATGTGACTGAGATATAAGAATGTTTGCAGGGATTACTTGAGAGAATTTTCTATCAGCGAAAGAGATTTGAAAATCTGGCGTCAAATATCTCAGCAACATTCGAGAAAGATTTGATGTCAAAATCATAAGACAAAAGGGGTAGTAGAAAGAAGACAATGCCGGAGTACCACAAATGCACCTTGTTCACTCTGCGGAGTTCACTCTCCGTCGATTCCAAATATTGACAAATTCAACCACGGGAGAAGATGTTCGTTAAAGCGGTATCCAACATAAGACATTAATATAATTAATATGTAAACAAACTACAAACAAATCATCATTCTTTGTTAGCAACTGTCTGTCAAGACGCTAAAGGCCAGGATATATATATATTGTCATTTCATAGGAAGAATAATGAGGAAGATTATCATAGTGTGGTATCCAAACAGTCATAATTAGTTCGGTCATTTGATTATGAGAGGAAGGGACGGAAAATATTGTGACATAAGGAAAAGAATGTTTAAGAGAAGATACGAGTCAACTTAAGAGAATGAATGAAGTCAACAACAGAAATAAATAACTGTACTGGCAGAATGTTGTGGAGAGACATGATCATCAACGCCAGAAGCAATAATTATATTGTATGATGATGATGAATAGAGAGCCAACATGTTTAACAACAGAGACATAAATCAAGTGATTGACAAGGACGCACGGTTATCAGTTCAATGAGACACACAACAAAGCCATCGCCTGGAGGGAGCCTGAAGGTTGCAAGTAGCCGGGTGAAAGGCTTGGACATAACACATTTGAATATGAACGGTGTCGTCTAGTGCAGAAATGTTTGAGTAGGGGAGATCGCGGATGCCATTCTGAGCTATTGTGTTAATGTAGACGCTAGGGAAAGACAAGCTAGCACTGATAAGATGTTTCTTGTGCAGCTGTGGGTTTTATGTAACGTCGCTTGGGGGGGGGGGGGGGGGGGGGGGGAATCGGGATAATGAAGCAACACAAATGAGGTCAATGGGTGTACGGAAGCTGCTTAAGGGATCAGAGAAAAGTGCGCCTTGTTTCTGAGGAGGTGTATTGGGAATGACACGATGGAACATATTGCGAAGTGGTAACTGTTGGTAAAAGCGGTAGAATATATTTGAGAGAGAGAGAGAGAGAGAGAGAGAGAGAGAGAGATCTGGTTTTGTTTCTTCCCACTCCTCCTGTCTCTATCTCTCTCTCTCTCTCTCTCTCTCTCTCTATATATATATATATATATATATATACATGTATATATATATATATATATATATATATATATATATATATATTTCTTCCTCTGTTTTCGCTGTTTCTGTAGCAGGGCTTAGATCTATACCTATGTTTCATAGATTACACCAAGGCATTTGATAGAGTAAAGCACCAAGAAATAATCAAAATTTGAGAAAGCATAAACGTAGACAACAAAGATCTAAGAATAATAAAGAACATGTACTGGCAACAAATAGCGGCCATAAGAACTGGAAACCAATTGGGAATGTTTAAAGTAATAAAACAGGGTGTTAGACAAGGTTGTGTCCTGTCACCAGATTTTTAAAATATTTATAGTGAGATTATTTTAAGATCCATAAGGGACATGCCTGGAATAACAATTGGAGGTCATAATATAAATAATCTAAGGTATGCTGATGATACAGTCTTAAACGCTAAGAGTGAAAATGAGTTACAAGAAATGTTGGACATTATAGTGAAGGAAAGCAAAAATAAAGGACTCCGCCTTAGTATAAAAAGACAGAGGTAATGGTAACAACAAAGATAAAGACATCATCTCAGTGCAAAATAAAGACAAGTGGAACAATATTAAAACAGGTAAATGAATTTAAATATTTGAGAACTTTATTAACCTCAGACGGAAGATGTACAAAAGAGGTGAGATGCAGAATGGCTCAGGCAAAAGCAGCTTTCCAAAAAATGAGGAAGATACTATGCAATCCATTTTTGACAATAGAAACAAGAAAAAGAGTTCTTAAATGTTATATAGAGCCAGTCTTAACATATGGATGCGAATCATGGACAATAGGACAACAGACAAGAAAATCACTGGAGTCTGTAGAAATGTGGTTTTGCCGAAGAATGTTGACAGTACCATGGACAGCTAAGAAGAGTAATGAAAATGTTCTGAAAGAGGTCAAAGCAAAAAGAGAACTAATTTCCAATATTGGGAAGAGACAATCGTCATTTTTTGGCCATGTAATGAGAAGAGAACAACTGGAACATATTGTAACAACTGGATAAATTGAGGGACGAAGAGATAGAGGGAAGCAAAGAGAAAAAATAACAGACAGCTTAAGAGAATGGCTTGGCAGAAGGTCAACAACAAAAATGATAAATAGCTGCCGAGATAGAAAATTGTGGAGAGACATGATCACTTACGCCAGTAGGCACGGTACTTGATGATGATGATAGCAGGGCACGAGAAAATTAAAAATTGCACTTAATTAATGCTGTTAAAGAATAGCTCACAGCCAAATAGATCATGTATATATGACCAGACAGTGTGGGCGGTTAGACATGTAGACGTACGTAGTCAGTAAGGAGTGTCCACTAGAATGTGTAGACGTAGAGAGAACACACGGAAGACACAGGGCAGAGCGATTAGAAAGAATATTCTCCACGACTCCCCTTCAACTAGTGTAGATAGGTAAGACGTTAGAACAAGAACAGTGTTATATTAAAATTAGTAGGGCAGCTTATTAAGTTAGATTCCATCACAGGACTTGTGAGTGCACAGTAGCACGATAGTTAGAAAGTGTAATCTGGAATGTGTTAAATTGTTCCAGGAGACCATGATTCAAGCGATTGTCAATAATTTTTCGAAACATTGTCGATAATTCGACCGCCAAGATGTATTGACTTTTGTAGCGATGTGAAATCCTATAATTATGAAATTGTATTACAATTTAAATTTATATATTAAAAATGCACCAGTATAATATCGATTTGAATGCAATTTGAAATAAATGTTTAAAATAAAGATTCATTCACTTGAAATTAAATTAGAAAGAAATACTAAAAAGAAAGCAACAAGAGAAGTCTCAATCTGAATAGTGAGAAAACAGAAGTAATGGCCGTATCGAAGAAATGGTGCAACGATGGCCTAACAGCATCAAGCGCTCTACATTTAAAAAAAAAATATGACGATCATCATTTTCAAGAGGACGTGAAATCCCGGTATATGGTGGATAGGCGGCAGGAACAATTGAAGGCTATGCATGAAAAGTGTTCCTTGTTGCAGTTTCCTCATATTCTAATTCCGGCTTGTTGCAGGAGCTACTGAGTTAAGTGCTCTGTGCACACCGTGAGCTGTGTGTCTCATCCGTTTTGATCATGTTTCGATATTCCAATTGTTTACGATGAAGGATGATATCGTATGATAGGGAACAGTTGGCTGTGTTCACTTTCTGCGCGGTTTCGCCTTATGTCTTTTGGCGTGTGCTGAGACTGCTATGATGGGGACTACAGTTACCTTTCTTTGATTGGGAGATGAGATTCGGATGATTACGCTGGCACGAGCGGTTGAGCAATTATGTATTTTAATTCGTTTGCAGTGATACCGGGGCCTTCCATAACCAAATAACCAAATAAATCTGAAACAAATCCTCAGACTGGCGGTGCACCCCTTCCTCAGATGGATCGCTGCTGCATTGTTTCAGAGGAAGGTGATATTCAGATGTGGAAGTTGGTCATGCGAGCCAACATACCTTTGTCCAGGGCTGCCACAAGGCTCACCATTGTCACCAGTTCTATTTAACGTGTACACATTAACTATCGCGGAACAACAGCTGGATGGGAGGGGAAGAACTATGACTTTTGCTGATTATATTCTAGTATATCGACAGGGAAGAGACAGACGGGGAATCGCCTCCATAATGCAAAACGAACTTGATCGCATCTCTTCCTGGTGTGGAGTATCAGGTGCATTGGTTAACCCTATTAAAGCATCAGCTGCAAGGTTCTCACTTAACAATCATATTGTTAACATGGAAACACTGGATGGGAGCTGATGAGGTGACCAGAGACAGGTTGGTGACATACCTCGGAGTTAAGTTTGAATTCACCCTGTGCTTTCGGGTTCACGTGGACCATGTGATAATAAAATCCCGCAAACGCTTAGCCGCCTTGAAGGTCATGGCAGCTGTCAACATTGAGCAAAGGCTGCTTACCCTTCTGTTCCAGGGATTAGTCCTCGCACCAATCGAGTATGCCCTGGCAATTCTTACTGTCAGTACGACGCAAATTGACAGGCTGGAGAAAATACAGAAGGAAGCGATGCGCATTATCTTGGGGTGTACGAGGGACACTCCCTGTGTAGCAATGAGGCATCTTCTTGACTTTCCAGCCATGGATCACAGAATCAAGATCTGGAAGGCACGACCATGTAATAGTGTAATGAGAATGTGTAATAGTGTAATGAGACTGTGTAATATTGTAATGAGAATTGAGAGATAATTATGTTTTCGCCTACTATTATGCTTTCATTGTGTGCTTTATGTCGCCTACTATTATGTCTTCATTGTGTGCTTGAGTTATTTGCGGGTCTTCATCATTTCACTCTGAACTTGTCCATAGGTGTTCCGATCCCCTCCTCAGCAAGTCCCGCAGTGTCCAGAGACTGACGACTCCAGTTCTGTGTTGGTTTATAAAGTGTTCTTACACGCCCACTAAGTTTCTCATTTCTGGCATCCCATCTATTTCATCCGAAGGAGTGACGTGGACTCATGGTTGTCGAAGTACTGTGCCCTACCCACAGTCCGCCCAATCCATTGGTTGACCTTCTTCAATACTATCGCAGCCAGCCAACCTGTCCGCTCTTTCATTTCCCCGTACTCCTGTGTAATAGGGTAATGAGAATGTGTAATTGTGTAATGAGATTGTGTAATTGTGTAATTAGAATGTGTAATGAGAATTGAGAGATAATTATGGCTTGTTAAGAGTAGGGGAGAGCAAGACTCACCAGACAGTGCACAAGTTCAGGGTCGCGCATGCAGATAGAATATTAAGGATGAGTTGAGTCGCGGAGAGCAGTCAAGCTTGAAGAGAGAACAAAGAGATTAGAGTTAATGACGTAGTTAAATAAGTGGTACGTCACAGGTGAACTAAAGTTATAGTAACAAGTAGAAAAGGGGTACATCTCTTAAATATTATAGAATGATCTAGAAACACGGTAGTTAAAGTTAAGGGAGAATGGGCAATGAAGCCAAGTTCGAGTACCGATTGGTTGAGATAGCGAGTATTTAAATCTGTTATCCGCACTGACAGAAGGTGGTGAGAGAGACTTCTTTTGAAGGAGCTTTATAGAGTAGACACGTGTAGTTAGACCAGGAGATGGGCTATCAGAGCGAAATGCTCAGAGCAGTTACATTGTAAGTAGGGAACCTAACGGAGAATTTGTAAATTTCTTTAGAAGTATTACTTAGTGATTCAGGGTGTATCTAGTTATGTGGACGAATAATAGTGACCAGACTATTGGTTAGCAGCTGTGATATGTCCCAGAAGAGGAACTGATAGATGTTTGTTAAATAGACAGTTAGTGTTGTTTATTACTGTGACAACTGGCGCGGTGTTCACGCCGCCCAGAGATAATATTTTTGACAGGGAAAAGCAGATTGATTAAGCAGATGTGTGTAAATAAACGTAATTTCAGTTATTGTTACAATGAGACTTGTTTGCTGATTGAGTTGTTTGTAGACGTTATTAAAGCGGTGCCCAGAGGGCTAGTTGGCCTAGACGTAATCATTAAGTCAACCACAACGCGAAGTACCCGCGAGATACAGCAAGTCAGCAAGGTGGAAATTATCACAGATGTCAGTACAGCTTCATCCATTCAACATCATTATCAAGATCACAAGTTAGTCAAGTCAATCAAACGTCGTGTCCAGAGAGATCATCAAGCAAATGTAAACCTTGTACAAGCATACCTGGAGATAAGTACAGATAACGAGCGACAATTGCACCACGAGATCAACACTAGGAAAGGTGTCAGGCTAAAAAGAGACAAATCATGGGTGGGCCGAGCAGAAGATGTCAGCAAATTTGTCTGTGGGCTTACCAATGTCAACACTGGCGAGGAGTGGATACCGATGCCTACGTCATTCAGGGGGATATTCTCGTATATTGTCACACTCGACAGGAAATATAGGGAACATAACTCAGTCGTGGTGAATGCGGAGGTCAACGGTCTCATCAGGGATAACATCGATGAGAAAAAGGAGTACATGGGCATTTACAGCACGCTCGGCAGGCAGAATAGTCAAGGAAGACAGTGGTTCATATGTTATGACCACGAGTAGCATGACGATGGAGGTGATGGCAGTGATCAGGGCATTCATCTGGTTAGAGTCACAAGGCCACACCCACGCTGTATACTGAGTGATTTGATGAGCTTGATAAGAAAGATGGAGGTGATGGCAGTGATCAGGGCATTCATCTGGTTAGAGTCACAAGGCCACACCCACGCCTGTATACTGAGTGATTTGATGAGCTTGATAAGAAAGATGGAGGTGATGGCAGTGATCAGGGCATTCATCTGGTTAGAGTCACAAGGCCACACCCACTCCTGTATACTGAGTGATTTGATGAGCTTGATAAGAAAGATGGAGGTGATGGCAGTGATCAGGCATTCATCTGGTTGGAGTCACAAGGCCACACCCACTCCTGTATACTGAGTGATTTGATGAGCTTGATAAGAAAGATGGAGGTGATGGCAGTGATCAGGGCATTCATCTGGTTAGAGTCACAAGGCCACACCCACTCCTGTATACTGAGTGATTTGATGAGCTTGATAAGAAAGATGGAGGTGATGGCAGTGATCAGGGCATTCATCTGGTTAGAGTCACAAGGCCACACCCACTCCTGCATACTGAGTGATTCGATGTGCACGATAAGAAAAGTGGAGGCTGTGTACGTATGCAATGGGTAAAGTCTTTTGAGAAGTCAAAAATACGTCAAGTCACCTTTGTCTACGTCCCAGGACATGCTGGAGTACAGGGGAATAAAAAGAGCGGCAGGTTGGCTGGCTGCGCTATTGTTGAGGACGGTCAACCCATGGCGGACGTCATCAATGCCCTCCGGGAAATGGGAAGGACACAGGACTTCGACAACCATGAGTCCACGTCACTCCTTCGGTTGAAAGAGATGGGAGTTAAGATGGGCACAGCCACAAACGAGAAACTTAGTAGGTGTATAAGAAGACCAACACAGACCTGAGAATTGGAGTCGTCAATCGCTGGACACTGCGGGACTTGCTGGGGGGGGGGGGGGGATCTAGCACCTATGGACACGTTCGGAGTGCAATGAAGATGACCCGCAAATAAATCAAAGTATATGTATATATAGTTAAACACTCACACATAAACCTCTCAATATTGTCGCCTGTCTCTGTCTTTCTCTGTTTCACCGTCTTATTGTGTCTTTTGTTGTCTTTTTCTCTTCACTTTCCTCACTTCCCATATTTTTCTCACCATTTACATCATTTAATATTTTCATCAATCTGGTTTCAGGTCTTTCTTTCTCTTTTTCTCAGTCTTCCTTCATTCTTAGTCTCCGACTTTCGCTCTTTATTTCGAGTTCTCTGTCTTCTCTTCCTTCATTATCTTTCTCCCACTACTTGTGGTGTGTCTTTCATCTCCTTTTGCGATGCTCCCTTCACGAATTCTTCAACCTTAACAACCAAACGCATTAAAGAACTGATAATGTACACATTGAATTAAGTATCGTGTCACCAGATGTAATAATAATAAAAAAGTTTAATTAGATTCACATTTTTGTTCCTTTCATCTCTCTCGTGCTGTGACTCAAGTGCTATGACCTCGCTGCTCCCTCGCTCACAGCCGCATAGCGTTTGTCTTTCTGCTAACCTACAGTCGTGGTCACGCTACGAGACTTAATAAATCTCGCGGGGATCGCCGATAAATGAGTTGGGGTCCGATTGTGGGAATGCTGCGGCGCAGTGGTTCCCGAACTTGTTTGGTTAGTACCGTAAGTTCATCGTGACCACTTTTTTTTTATAGTTTCATCGTTTTTTTTTAGTTTAATCGTGTCATCCATCACTGCCTCGTTCGTCCCATGAACGAATCGTTAACAATCCCCTTGCATCCATATATTCCAATTTTTTGTATTTCATAGATGAGCTCACGTCACACTCATTTTCTCTGCCTCTTAGATTCCTCTAAAGTTACGGTTATCGTTCCTTGGTTCTTTCAAAGTATCAGTTTCCTGTTTTTAATATATGCTCTCCCGGCGTCCCGTAGGTGTCATACATCATATTTATAGTATTAAATATTTGGAAATAGCATTTGTTAGGACCATTTCTTTCAATCAACGTGTCAGCAATGTCGTTCAAAAGGCAAAGAGATGGGCCAGCGCAATCAAGATCATGCCCATAGTGAACTATTTCTTTATAGCAATCGTTACTACTCTCGTTTCTGCAGGATGTGGAGCTCTCAGTACTGGATTATGGTTTGGGTATGTTTACTCTATCAACTATATCGCAAGGTTGGAAAGGGCTCAGAGTGAGGACCGCGGGCAATTTTCGGATGCACCAGAGACACACCTAATCCGTTCAATGTTGTACTTACTTGATTTACCGAGAATTAGAGTGTGACATAGATCTGCTCAAATCCGAACTTATTTGAATGTGGTAATTTTAACGCCTCAAGCATGACAATTCCTGAATGGCCGAAGCGGACGTATCCATAAGGAGCGTATGAATGACATTATGGCTAGCAAAGATTAGACTGAAGTAACAGCGAAAAAAAGAGCCTAACATTAAGTAATCATTCAGCTCACCAGAGAGTGTTTCAACTCGTCCTAGGGTGGTCGTAACACGGGAATCCATCGAACAAGTATCGTCACCTAAGGACCCCATCAACACGGATGGTTATGTTTCCTGTGGAGAGTGCAGGGGTTAGGGTTGTGTGGCATGGCAAAGAAGTGGCTAAGGAATCTGGCAAGTGTAGCATAATGATGTCAAGCACGAGAATGGAGATAGAAGCAGCAACGGCGGCGATAATTTGGTTGGCTGCACAGAACGTGCTTCACACAGTTTTGATAACGGACTCGCAAATTATGCTACAGGAGGTCGACAGACAATGTCTGCGGCAGGAGTGGATGCAGTTCCTGGATGTCTTTACAAGGAGTGCTTTAATCTTGGTGTACTGTCAGGGCATGCTGGTGTACACGGTAATGAAATAAGCGATAAGCTCCCTGGCTGTTCTGGCACTGGAGTGGCCTGACTCTGGGCAAAGAGGACATCGCCAAGTTTGTTCTTCACCCTTAACAGAAAAACTGGAGAATGCGTGGCACAATTATGTATATATTGAGAGAGTGAGGAGAATGGGTGGCACAATTATGTATATATTGAGAGAGTGAGGAGAATGCGTGGCACAATTATGTATATATTGAGAGAGTGAGGAGAATGGGTGGCACAATTATGTATATATTGAGAGAGTGAGGAGAATGGGTGGCACAATTATGTATATATTGAGAGAGTGAGGAGAATGGGTGGCACAATTATGTATATATTGAGAGAGTGAGGAGAATGGGTGGCACAATTATGTATATATTGAGAGAGTGAGGAGAATGGGTGGCACAATTATGTATATATTGAGAGAGTGAGGAGAATGCGTGGCACAATTATGTATATATTGAGAGAGTGAGGAGAATGGGTGGCACAATTATGTATATATTGAGAGAGTGAGGAGAATGCGTGGCACAATTATGTATATATGGAGAGAGTGAGGAGAATGCGTGGCACAATTATGTATATATTGAGAGAGTGAGGAGAATGGGTGGCACAATTATGTATATATTGAGAGAGTGAGGAGAATGCGTGGCACAATTATGTATATATTGAGAGAGTGAGGAGAATGGGTGGCACAATTATGTATATATTGAGAGAGTGAGGAGAATGGGTGGCACAATTATGTATATATTGAGAGAGTGAGGAGAATGGGTGGCACAATTATGTATATATTGAGAGAGTGAGGAGAATGCGTGGCACAATTATGTATATATTGAGAGAGTGAGGAGAATGCGTGGCACAATTATGTATATATTGAGAGAGTGAGGAGAATGGGTGGCACAATTATGTATATATTGAGAGACTCAGAAATCTAAAGGTGTGGTTGTGGTCGATCCTGAGAGCTTAGAGGGAAAAGCTGACGTATCTACAATCAACACATTACAGGAGCAAATAGTCTGCATACGGTTCGAGAAATGCTGGAACAGACAGTGGAGCGGGTATGGGGATGCCCCGATTGCAACGAAACTGATTCCATGAATAAATAGAATAGAATATTTGTTGTAGTTACTCCATTCAGATGGCAATATATTCACTATGCCTGGCTTATTTTGAGGAGATCCTATGCATTATTTATTGCAGTACTTGGTCATTCTCAAGATTGCTTTAGTACATAGGTCAAGTGAAAAGGTCAATAGAGATGCCCCTTACAGATTATAAGAATAGATTGTTGACGGTCTAGTGTCGCCAGATCCCAAATAAGTAATGAGATAACACGCTATCACCATACTTTGTAAGAGTGTATGTTACTTGATCGCAATAATTAGATACATTGGAAAAGGGGGGGGGGGTGCCTCGATGGTTATAGTTACATTGTTAGAGGGGTCGATAGTCTAGTTACATTGTTGGGGGGCTCGATAGTCTAGTTACATTGTTGGGGGGCTCGATAGTCTAGTTACATTGTTAGGGGGCTCGATAGTTTAGTTACATTGTTGGGGGGCTCGATAGTCTAGTTACATTGTTAGGGGGCTCGATAGTCTAGTTACATTGTTAGGGGGCTCGATAGTGTAGTTACATTGTTAGGGGACTCGATAGTTTAGTTACATTGTTGGGGGACTCGATAGTCTAGTTACATTGTTAGAGGGCCCGATAGTCTAGTTACATTGTTAGGGGGCTCGATAGTCTAGTTGCATTGTTAGGGGGCCCAATAGTCTAGTGACATTGTTGGGGGAAGGGCTCGATAGTCTAGTTACATTGTTAGGGGGCTCGATAGTCTAATTACATTGTTAGGGGCTCGATAGTCTAGTTAAATTGTTATGGGGCTCGATAGTCTAGATACATTGTTGGGGGTCGGGGGGGGGGGGTCGATAGTCTAGTTACATTGTTAGGGGGCTCGATGGACTAGTTACATTGTTAGGGGGTTCGATAGTCTAGTTACATTGTTAGGGGTTCGATAGTCTAGTTACATTGTTAGGGGCTCGATAGTCTAGTTACATTGTTGGCGTGCTCGATAGTCTAGAATTAGATTGTTAGGGGGCTCGATAGTCTAGTTACATTGTTAGGAGGCTCGATAGTCTAGTTTCCTTTGTTAGAGGGCTCGATAGTCTAGTTACATTGTTAGAGGGCTCGATAGTCTAGTTACATTGTTAGGGGGCTCGATAGTCTAGTTACATTGTTAGAGGGCTCGATAGTCTAGTTACATTGTTAGGGGGCTCGATAGTCTAGTTACATTTTTGGGGGCTCGATTGTCTAGTTACATTGTTAGGGGGCTCGATAGTTTAGTTACATTGTTAGGGGGCTGGATTGTCTAGTTACATTGTTAGGGGGCTCGATAGTTAGTTACATTGTTGTGGCGCTAGATTGTCTAGTTACACTGTAGGGGGGGCTCGATAGTCGAGTTACATTGCTAGGGGGCTCGATAGTCTAGTTACATTGTTAGGGGGCTCCATAGTCTAGTTGCATTGTTAGGGGCCTCGATAGTCTAGTTACATTGTTGGGGGTTCGATAGTCTAGTTACATTGTTAAATTGCTCGATAGTCTAGTTACATTGTTAGGGGCTCGGCGGACTAGTTACATTGTTGGGGGTCTCGATAGTCTAGTTACATTGTTAGGGGGCTCGATAGTCTAGTTACATTGTTAGAGGGCTCGATGGACTAGTTATATTGTTACGGGGTTCGATAGATTAGTTACATTGTTGCGGGGTTCTATAATCTACCAGTTACATTGTTAGGGGGCTCGATAGTCTAGTTACATTGTTAGGGGGCTCGATAGTCTAGTTACATTGTTAGGGGGCTCGATAGTCTAGTTACATTGTTAGGCGGCTCTATTGTCTGGTTACATTGTTAGGGGCTCGATAGACTAGTTACATTGTTAGTGGGCTCGATAGTTTAGTTACATTGTTGGGGGCCTCGATAGTCTAGTTACATTGTTAGGGGGCTCGATAGTCTAGATACATTGTTAGTGGGCTCGATAGTCTAGTTACATTGTTAGGGGGCTCGATAGTCTAGTTACATTGTTAGGGGGCTCGATAGTCTAGTTACATTGTTAGTGGGCTCGATAGTCGAGTTACATTGTTAGTGGCCTCGATAGTCTAGTTACATTGTTAGTGGGCTCGATAGTCTAGTTACATTGTTAGAGGGCCCAATAGTCTAGTTACATTGTTAGGGGCTCGATAGACTAGTTACATTGTTAGGGGGTTCGATAGTCTAGTTACATTGTTAGGGGGTTCGATAGTCTGGTTACATTGTTAGCGGCTCGATATTCTAGTTACATTGTTGGCGTGCTCGATAGTCTAGTTACATTGTTAGAGGACTCGATAGTCTAGTTTCATTGTTAGGGGACTCGATAGTCTAGTTACATTGTTAGGGGACTCGATAGTCTAGTTTCCTTTGTTAGAGGGCTCGATAGTCTAGTTACATTGTTAGAGGGCTCGATAGTCTAGTTACATTGTTAGAGGGCTCGATAGTCTAGTTACATTGTTAGAGGGCTCGATAGTCTAGTTACATTGTTAGGGGGCTCGATAGTTTAGTTACATTGTTGGGGGGCTCGATTGTCTAGTTACATTGTTAGGAGGCCGATAGTCGAGTGACATTGTTGGGGGAAGGGCTCGATAGTCTAGTTACATTGTTAGGGGGCTCGATAGTCTAGTTACATTGTTCGGGGGCTCGATAGTCTAATTAAATTGTTAGGGGGCTCGATAGTTTAGTTACATTGTTGGGGGGCTCGATAGTCTAGTTGCATTGTTAGGGGGCCCAATAGTCTAGTGACATTGTTGGGGGAAGGGCTCGATAGTCTAGTTACATTGTTAGGGGGCTCGATAGTCTAATTACATTGTTAGGGGGCTCGATAGTCTAGTTAAATTGTTATGGGGCTCGATAGTCTAGATACATTGTTGGGGGTGGGGGGGCTCGATAGTCTAGTTACATTGTTAGGGGGCTCGATGGACTAGTTACATTGTTAGGGGGTTCGATAGTCTAGTTACATTGTTAGGGGGTTCGATAGTCTGGTTACATTGTTAGGGGCTCGATAGTCTAGTTACATTGTTAGAGGGCTCGATAGTCTAGTTACATTGTTAGAGGGCTCGATAGTCTAGTTACATTGTTAGAGGGCTCGATAGTCTAGTTACATTGTTAGGGGGCTCGATAGTTTAGTTACATTTTTGGGGGGCTCGATTGTCTAGTTACATTGTAGGGGGTGCTCGATAGTCGAGTTACATTGTTGGGGGGCTCGATAGTCTAGTTACATTGCTAGGGGGCTCGATAGTCTAGTTACATTGTTAGGGGGCTCGATAGTCTAGTTACATTGTTAGGGGCCTCGATAGTCTAGTTACATTGTTGGGGGTTAGATAGTTTAGTTACATTGTTAAATGGCTCGATAGTCTAGTTACATTGTTAGGGGCTCGGCGGACTAGTTACATTGTTGGGGGTCTCGATAGTCTAGTTACATTTTTAGGGGGCTCGATAGTCTAGTTGCATTGTTAGGGGGTTTGGTGGTATCGATAGATTGTTAGGGGGCTCTGTTGTCTAGTTACAATTTTTGGGGGTTCGGTTGTCAAGTTACATTGTTAGGGGGCTCGATAGTTTAGTTACATTGTTGGGGGGCTCGATTGTCTAGTTACATTGTAGGGGATGCTCGATAGTCTAGTTACATTGTTAGAGGGCTCGATAGTCTAGTTACATTGTTAGAGGGCTCGATAGTCTAGTTACATTGTTAGAGGGCTCGATAGTCTAGTTAAATTGTTAGGGGGCTCGATAGTTTAGTTACATTGTGGGGGGCTCGATAGTCTAGTTGCATTGTTAGGGGGCCCAATAGTCTAGTGACATTGTTGGGGGAAGGGCTCGATAGTCTAGTTACATTGTTAGGGGGCTCGATAGTCTAATTACATTGTTAGGGGGCTCGATAGTCTAGTTAAATTGTTATGGGGCTCGATAGTCTAGATACATTGTTGGGGGTGGGGGGGGGCTCGATAGTCTAGTTACATTGTTAGGGGGCTCGGTGGACTAGTTACATTGTTAGGGGGTTCGATAATCTAGTTACATTGTTAGGGGGTTCGATAGTCTGGTTACATTGTTAGGGGCTCGATAGTCTAGTTACATTGTTAGAGGGCTCGATAGTCTAGTTACATTGTTAGAGGGCTCGATAGTCTAGTTACATTGTTAGAGGGCTCGATAGTCTAGTTACATTGTTAGGGGGCTCGATAGTCTAGTTACATTGTTAGAGGGCTCGATAGTCTAGTTACATTGTTAGAGGGCTCGATAGTCTAGTTACATTGTTGGGGGGCTCGATAGTCTAGTTACATTGCTAGGGGGCTCGATAGTCTAGTTACATTGTTAGGGGGCTCGATAGTCTAGTTACATTGTTAGGGGCCTCGATAGTCTAGTTACATTGTTGGGGGTTAGATAGTTTAGTTACATTGTTAAATGGCTCGATAGTCTAGTTACATTGTTAGGGGCTCGGCGGACTAGTTACATTGTTGGGGGTCTCGATAGTCTAGTTACATTGTTAGGGGGCTCGATAGTCTAATTACATTGTTAGGGGGCTCGATAGTCTAGTTAAATTGTTATGGGGGTCGATAGTCTAGATACATTGTTGGGGGTGGGGGGGTCGATAGTCTAGTTACATTGTTAGGGGGCTCGATGGACTAGTTACATTGTTAGGGGGTTCGATAGTCTAGTTACATTGTTAGGGGGTTCGATAGTCTGGTTACATTGTTAGGGGCTCGATAGTCTAGTTACATTGTTAGAGGGCTCGATAGTCTAGTTACATTGTTAGAGGGCTCGATAGTCTAGTTACATTGTTAGAGGGCTCGATAGTCTAGTTACATTGTTAGGGGGCTCGATAGTTTAGTTACATTGTTGGGGGGCTCGATTGTCTAGTTACATTGTAGGGGGTGCTCGATAGTCGAGTTACATTGTTAGGGGGCTCGATAGTCTAGTTACATTGTTAGGGGCCTCGATAGTCTAGTTACATTGTTGGGGGTTAGATAGTTTAGTTACATTGTTAAATGGCTCGATAGTCTAGTTACATTGTTAGGGGCTCGGCGGACTAGTTACATTGTTGGGGGTCTCGATAGTCTAGTTACATTTTTAGGGGGCTCGATAGTCTAGTTACATTGTTGGGGGGCTCGATTGTCTGGTTACATTGTAGGGGGTGCTCGATAGTCGAGTTACATTGTTGGGGGGCTCGATAGTCTAGTTACATTGCTAGGGAGCTCGATAGTCTAGTTACATTGTTAGGGGGCTCGATAGTCTAGTTACATTGTTAGGGGCCTCGATAGTCTAGTTACATTGTTGGGGGTTAGATAGTTTAGTTACATTGTTAAATGGCTCGATAGTCTAGTTACATTGTTAGGGGCTCGGCGGACTAGTTACATTGTTGGGGGTCTCGATAGTCTAGTTACATTTTTAGGGGGCTCGATAGTCTAGTTGCATTGTTAGGGGGTTTGGTGGTATCGATAGATTGTTAGGGGGCTCTGTTGTCTAGTTACAATTTTTGGGGGTTCGGTTGTCAAGTTACATTGTTAGAGTTTTGGTAGTCTAGTTACATTGTTAGGGGGTTCGGTTGTCTAGTTACATTGTTAGGGGGCTCGGTGGTCTAATTTCATTATTAGGGGCTCGGTGGTCTAGCTACATTGTTAGTGGGCTCGGTGGTCTAGTTACATTGTTAGTGGGCTCGGTGGTCTAGTTACATTGTTAGTGGGCTCGGTGGTCTAGTTACATTGTTAGGGGGCTCGTTGGTCTAAATACATTGTTAGTGGGCTAGGTTGTCTAGTTACATTGTTAGGGGGCTAGGTGGTCTATTTACATTGTTAGTGGACTCGGTGGTCTAGTTACATTGTTAGGGGGCTCGGTTGTCTAATTTCATTGTTAGGGGGCTCGGTGGTCTAGTTACATTGTTATTGGGCTCGGTGGTCTAGTTACATTGTTAGGGGGCTCGTTGATCTAAATACACTGTTAGGGGGCTCGGAAGTCTAGTTACATTGTTAGGGGGCTCGGTGGTCTAGTTACGTTGTTAGGGGGCTAGGTGGTCTGGTTACATTGTTAGGGGGCTCGGTGGTCTAGTTACATTGTTAGGGGACTCGGTGGTTTAGTTACATTGTTAGTGGGCTCGTTGGTCTAAATACATTGTTAGGGGGCTCGGTGGTTTAAATACATTGTTAGGAGGCTCGGTGGTCTAATTACATTGTTAGGAGGCTCGGTGGTCTAATTACATTGTTAGGGGACTCGGTGGTCTAAATACATTGTTAGGGGGCTCGGTGGTTTAAATACATTGTTAGGGGGCTCGGTGGTTTAAATACATTGTTAGGGGGCTCGGTGGTTTAAATACATTGTTAGGGGGCTCGGTGGTTTAAATACATTGTTAGGGGGCTCGGTGGTTTAAATACATTGTTAGGGGACTCGGTGGTCTAAATACATTGTTAGGAGGCTCGGTGGTCTAGTTACATCGTTAGGGGACTAGGTGGTCTAGTTACATTGTTAGTGGGCTCGGTGGTTTAGTTACATTGTTAGGGGCTTGTTGGTGTAAATACATTGTTAGGGTGCTCGGTAGTCTAATTACATTGTTAATGGGCTCGTCGGTCTAAATACATTGTTAGGGGACTCGGTGGTCTAGTTACATCGTTAGGGGACTAGGTGGTCTAGTTACATTGTTAGTGATTCGTTGGTCTAAATACATTGTTAGTGGGCTAGGTGGTCTGGTTACATTGTTAGAGGGCAGGTGGTCTAGATACATTGTTAGTGGGCTCGGTGGTCTAGTTACATTGTTAGGGGGCTCGGTGGTCTAGTTACATTGTTATTGGGCTCTTTGGTCTAGTTACATTGTTAAGGGGCTCGGTGGTCTAGCTACATTGTTAGAGAGCTCGGTGGTCTAGTTACATTGTTAGGGGGATCGTTAGTCTAGTTACATTGTCATCAAGTCGGCTGACAAGGGTGGTTGTGTGGTGGTATGGCGGAAAGACCTTTATATCCGTGAAGGGGATAAACAATTATCCGACTCGACTTTCTACCTCCCTACCCCGGACGACACCACTGTCTCTAACAACGCCGTGGTGCGTCGTACGATCCTCCGTTTCATTCAGGATGGACTACTTCCCTCTAGCTCCTCCCGTATGATCCTTCCTGATCACTGATTGGACAGACCCTCTTTCTATTTGCTGCCCAAAATACATAAACCTGACTCTCCTGAACGACTATTGTCTCTTCCATCTCATGTCCTACGGTTCTCATTTCTGACTTCCTCGACAGTGTCTTTCAACCCATAGTCATGGGGCTCCCTTCGTATGTCAAAGACACTAACGACGCCCTTAACATCTTTTCCTCTAGCACCCTCCTCCCTGACCGTCACTACCGCCTCTTCGTTATGGATGTCTGCGCCCTTTATACTTCTATTCCCCACTCCGACGGCCTTCAAGCTCTTCAGTTTTTCCTGGACCGTAGGATCCAACCTTCCATCGCCACTGGCGTCCTCCTCCGTCTAGCGGAGTTAGTCTTGAACCTCAACTCTTTCGAGTTCAATGGCAATTTCTTCACCCAGATTAGCGGTGTGGCGATGGGCACTAAAATGGGCCCTAGCTATGCTTGTCTCTTCATGGGTTACCTTGAGCACCAAATCATCCAAACCTTCCAGGGCCCTCATCCCCTTATGTATCGTAGGTACATCGATGACTGCATTGGTTTGTCTGACCTTCCTGAGGATGAGATCTCCCATTTCATCGAATATGTCGGACATTTCCACGCCTCTATCCACATCACCTTCCACATCTCAACCTCCTCCGCATCTCAACCTCCTCCGTATCTTTCCTGGACATCCTAGTCTCCTTGGGCACCTCTCATCTCCTTACCTCGGTCTTCTACAAGGCCACTGACTCCCACAGTTTTCTCCGATATGACTCCTCTCATCCTACATCATGTAAGAACTCTCTTCCCTATTCTCAGCTTCTCAGACTTCGTCGCCTGTGCCAAGACGATGAAGATTTCCTTCACAACGCCCACCTTATGGTTGATTTCTTCCGCCGACGCCTCTATCCAGAAACAGCTCTCCTCCCTGCCCTGCGTCGAGTTCTCCACACTTCTCGTCAGTCTGCTCTTACCCCCTCCACTCACCCCCCCCCCTCACCCCCCCCCCCCTCTGATAGAGTAGTACTCGCCCTCACCTATCACCCTCACCACTACGCCGCTATTAGGACCATCCACCGCTACCTCCCTATTCTCCGATCTGACCCCACTACTCGTCTGCTCTTCCCTGACCCGCCACTAGTGGCCTTTAGACGTGACCGGAACCACCGAGACCTTCTTGTCAGGGGCCGTCTTCCTGCCGCCCTCTTTAGCCATCGTGGTACCATCCGCTGCAACCGCAGAGTGTGTAAAACTTGTGACAACGTTCTCCAGGCCGACACTGTCCTGTTTCCTAATGGTCCTTTCGAGATCAGAGAGGGATTCACTTGAACATCGCGGAACATCAGTTATGCCGTTCATTTGTAAGCGATGCAAGTTGACCTACATCGGCCAATCAGGTAGACGTATCTGAGATAGGTGCCGTGAACACTTGAATGACATCACCCGAAAAGCGGACACTCCTGTGGCAGCCCACTTTAACTCGAGGGGCCATCGAGGTATGACGGATGTCTTGGTAACTGGCCTAGTATCATGCTCCTCTGATCACCACAGTCGGCTCACTCTGGAGCACCGCCTCATCGCTCGTTGGGGTTGCCTCAGCCCTCGTGGCATCAATGTATCCCTGTCCCTCTGAGGACCCTCCTTCCTCGGACTCCATCCTCCCACTTATGGACTTCTCTTCTTATTTTACTTCTTGGGTTTTCCACTCCTCGTCCATCCCTGTTCTCCATATCCGCTTTGAGTAACCCTTATCTTGCCTTCTTCATCAAACCCCCTCCCCCACCTCCCCTTTTCTCTTCTGACCACCTTCATGCCCTTCACCTCTTTATCACTATATTTCCTCTCCACCTGGACTGTACCATCTCTCTGCCCACCTCTATTGTTCCTCGTCCTTCCTACCACCTCTCTACTGATCCACTCCTAACTCACCCTTTTCCTCTCCATTCACTTGTAGTCACTACTCCTCTATACCTACTATTCCAGTATCCCCCTTATCGTGATGCCCACTTTCATTCCTCATCCTAGGACCCTATCATCCCCCTTTATTCTATCGTTTCCCTACTTCTTTACTTCCTTTGGTTCATACCTCTTGCGCACCATTCCCCTATTACTCCACTCCTTCTAGACTCCCTCTCTTTTTATTCACTTTTGACCTACCGCCTCTCCTCCTATCCACTTCCTACATACCTGCTTCTTATCCCTCTTCTCCATTTCTCCTCCTCTATACTTCCCTAAATCTCGAGTGACTCACTTCCTCCGGACCACCCCCCTATCACTCTACCGCCCTTCTCCTACCTATTTGACTTATACCGGTTTACTTATTCTTCCTCTCATCATCTCTTCCTCCTCACTTACTACCTGCCACCGTTGACCTACCTCTCTTCTCTTCCAGTTTTAGGTCTTCCATTCTGTAGAGTCTATCTCTCTCACCCATCTCCCAGTTCACTACTTTGTCTTTTCATTCACTCTTTCTTTATACCTCTCGCTGGTTCTCCTACTTGCAGTGTTAGACTGATTTATGGCAATGTTGGCCACTCTCGGCTTTCGCTTTTGGGCTTCTAGCTTCCCTTGTACCATTGACCATCGTTTCCCAGCATTTTGGCAGCTTCCCCACCCACCTCTCTCTGTTTCCCCGCCACTTGGCCCCCCGCCCCCCACTCGCCTGTCTCAATCACGTGGTACTTTCTTCACACATTCTTCAACCTCCTAGTCATTCTGACATGTTTCAGCACGGAGGATTGACTTGCTGCTCTAAGCTATGTGCATTTTTAAATTCATTTTTATTTTTCTCCTTCTCCTTTTCCATTTTATATATCTTGACGCCCATCCTACCTCTCCTCATGTAGTATTAACTTCTCTCTCCTTTCTTATTTCTACATCCTACTTTCCTAGCCCTCCACTTGATCATCTAACATGTAGTTATAGATAATTGTGCTTCACCGTTTGTTGTCATTGTCCTTGTATTCTGAAGAAGGCCACAGGCCGAAACGTCAGTATTGTGTTGTGTTCCTTGCTTGTCAAGCTGTCATCATACCTTGGAGTGTCTAACACACCCCACCACTGGCTCCTTGCTACCAGCTTTACCGCAGCATTGCAATTATTTGCCTGTTCCCCTCCCCAGTCTAGTTACATTGTTAGGGGGCTAGGTGGTCTAGTTACATTGTTAGGGGGCTCGGTAGTCTAGATACATTCTAAGGGGCTCGGTAGATATTTTGTTCGGGGACTCGGTGGTTTACACACATTGTTAAGGGACTCGGTAGTCTAGAGACATTGTTTGGGGACTCTGTGGTCTAGATTCATTGTTAAGGGGTTCTGTGGTTTAGATACATTTTTAAAGGGCTTTGTGGTCTAGATACACTGTTCGGGGACTCGGTGGTCTAGAGACATCGTTAAGGTGCTCGGTGGTGTAGATACATTGGTAAGGGACTCGGTGGTCTAGAGACATCGTTAAGGTGCTCGGTGGTCTAGATACATTGGTAAGGGACTCGGTGGTCTAGATACATTGTTAAGGTGCCCGGTGGTCTAGATACATTGTTAAGGGGCTCGGTAGTCTAGAGACATTGTTAAGGTGCTCGGTGGTCTAGATACATTGGTAAGGGACTCGGTGGTCTAGATACATTGTTAAGGTGCCCGGTGGTCTAGATACATTGTTAAGGAGCTCGGTGGTCTAGAGACATTATTAAGGGGCTCGGTAGTCTAGATACATTGTTAAGCGGCTCGGTGGTCTAAAGACTTTGTTAAGGGGCTCGGTAGTCTAGATACATTGTTAAGCGGCTCGGTGGTCTAAAGACTTTGTTAAGGGGCTCGGTAGTCTAGATACATTGTTAAGCGGCTCGGTGGTCTAAAGACTTTGTTAAGGGGCTCGGTAGTCTAGATACATTGTTAAGGTGTTCGATGGTCTCAAGACATTTTTCGGGAGGTCGGTGGTCTAGAGACATTGTTAAGGGGCTCGGTGGTCTGTTTCATAACTCGTGCCCAACTTTTAAAATCGATATCTTTTTAAACGCTTTTTGTAAGTTCTTCAAAATTTGCATGTAAAGTTATAATGATTAGAACCCAACAGGGAATTATTTTCATTTAAAAAAAACATTTGGTTATTATTGTTGCTTATTTGATTTATATAAATTTATAACGACCCATTGATGTAGTCAAAACTTAATGTTTGCAGTATTTAAGTTAAAAATAGCGAGTAAAAATCCATACACGGTCAAATTGACGTGCTTGCACGCTTTCAACATGGGTTTTCTGACACAATTAGACACTTGTAAAAAACACGAGACATTGTGTGTCCCATTTCCGTTCATTCAGCGGCGCAGACGTGGAACGATAACATTTATCATGAGTCTTAAAATGAAATTCTGCAGTTTACAAAACATCGCAATAAAAATGTATGGCTATTTTTGCAAAGAGGCTAAACGAGGAAGATTATTTCATTCTTTAGAAAACCAAGAGAATAGGACAAGACACATTTTGGATTTATCTAAACGGTCATTTAATCGCTGGATTCAAGCACGTGACCGTCAATGTTCCAAATATACAAAATCACAAGGAAGAGCAAAAATGTTGGATAATTTCGACAGTGAACTTATTAGAAGTGAAATTCGCAAAATGTTGGGTATGAATGAAACTGTTACAATAAGAAAATTAAAAGTATCGCTGAAAAAGAACAACAGTATTGAAATATCAAAGTCTACATTATGGAGGAATGTGAGAGCTGCAGGCTTTACATTCAGAAAGTATTCCAATGGACGAAACATCATCTGTGAGAAGCCACATATAGTAGTCATGAGAAGCAAGTACTTACGTGAAGTAAAAGAGGTGCGCAAGCAAGGTTATGATATTGTGTACTTGAATGAAACATGGACCAATGCTCACCACACTAACCAGGAGTGGGTACCATCTTGGTTACAGAAAGAGCAAGAATAGTTAAAGGCTTTTGGGCAATATTTGAGTCCTTTTGGTGAAATTGAATGGAAAGCCAATAGATATTAATCTCATACAAGTTTATGGACCAACAGCAGACAGTCAAGAAGAAACAGGTAACGCGTTTTACCACAAGCTTAATATGGCACTTACACACTACAAACCACATGAAAACACCAAAGTTCAAAGACATCTCAATGCAAAAGTAGAAAAGGAAAGAGTTGAAGAAGTGGTTGGTTATTATGGCGTATTAGGAGAAAAATGAATAAGGTGACAAACTTATTGAGTGTGCAAGAACACACAACACAACATGATGATAGGAACCACCTGGTATAAACAACATCCAGGACGTTTGTGGACGTGAAAAAGCCCAGGAGTCAACGCTCGTTATCATATCGACCTTATAATGATCAACAACAGATTTAGAAACAGTCTGGTATGTGTGAAAACTAGACCAGGGGCAGATTGCAATAGTGATTTCATTAGAGTGTGATTACGAGATATTAATATTTAGAGTTGGAGACATCACCCGTATATATGTATAACACTCACCTATAGTTATATCTGACAACACGAACAGGCCACATTGGCCGGGTTTAATTAAATTAATGAAATTTGATACGATCTTTGAAGCATGCAATATTAGAGAGGTTGTCTGCCCACCGAAACCTGGGGCGATTGTCATGTCTGTGCACAAACGAGAACCACCAGGTTAGTAGATGTGTTTCCGGCTCTGTCAAGAGCACTTAGCGTGAGTTTCTATAGCTTTGTGTAGTTCGTTCGTTCGCTTTCGTCAGCTTTGACCTCTGACGAAGTCCCACCCACTCAATTTTGTGGGACTGAATTTTGCGTGTAAAGTCTGTTTTATCCCATTACAGGATGCCCCTCGCCATGCAGGCAGATTTACTCCGACTTCAGAGGTACTAATTTTTAGGGAATTAGTAAAACCCAGGTGTCCTCGCCAGGGTACGAACCCCGGCTGTTGCCGTGGTAAGCCAACCGCCTATCGATTGCGCTAACCGGACACCCTGCTTTGTGTAGTGAGTTTGTGGTCACTTGCCGGCGGACTTGTGCAGTACAACCCCCTGACTACATTGGTAACTGTGTTATGTATGGTTGTTTTGTGGATGTGCTTTTGTGTGCTCAGTTGGTGGATGTTCTTCTTTATGATTAGTTTGTGGATTTATGTGGTTACTTTATGGATGTATATTTGTGTGGTTAGTTTGTGAATGCATATTTGTGTGTGATGGCAGTTTACGATTCATTTTTTTCTGGTCAGGTTATGGCAGTAATATCTGTAGAATCTTCAATGTGCACTTATTAAATCGAAATACGAAATGTAGAATATATTCCTGTTACATCATCTGAAACCATCAATGTTTGCACCTTTAAGAAGCGACGAATAGTGTAGTGGCGTCAATTTGTCATTGTGTGATCTACTTAATAAATGCTGAAAGTACATACTTTTTTCCTTTGTTTGAATCGTTTATAGGTCATGCATCCCTGGAGTGGAAACATTTAAAATGTAAGCCCGGTCTGTTTATCTCCCATTTTCCAAAACGTTCAAGCATATCTGCACAATCTTACACTTTACACCTGAGTTCCCTTGCACAAACAAGGCAGATTTGTGTCATCCATGACATCTCCAGGGACACAAACCATCGCCTTCGGGCCCAGCGCATTTCGATCTTCCTGAGGACAATCTTTGAGTCAGCGACAAATCATTTCTGGGTAGAGCTTTGTGTTCAGCCTTTTGCTTTATTTACTTCCTCGACATCCGCATTGAAGCCACTTGTAATTGAGGCAAATTCACCGCTTCTTCCTTTATAAGTCTTTACCCGTCCTGGACAGTGGAGGCCTATGCCATCCACCCATTAGACCCATGTGCTCCATCTACAGCGACCCATATGCTTCAGAAGGCTCGAGTACTCTACCTATGCCGCGCGATTGATGCATGAAATATATGACTACATCACCTTCAGGACAATTCTAAAAAAAATACAAATACAAATCGGGCCTCCACTACCACTGGATTTGTTTATCAGATTTTTCTGTCCAGTGTGATGCGTGTTGAAAATGGCGTGTATCGTTCACTCCAACAGCAAATAAATAAATAAATAATTTACCAGATAAGTATTTTAAAATGGAAACACATAGAAAATGACAATTAGACCGTAAAGTGCTCTTATGTGACACCTAGCGATCATGCCCGTAGAGAAACATCGACTGGGGTGTCCCCCACATGCGTTTTTTAAGGTAAGCCCTTAACTTACGACAGACTTAGCAAGTCGGTAGGGGATAAACATGTGTATGCTCAGAGAAACTACAGAACATGGAGGTAAACAACAAATGTCAGGTAGCAACCTTCAACATGTGCGGAATAAAGAACAAAGAAGTAGAACAAATCAAAGAAATTACCAGAGGAATATTACAATACCGGGATTAGCGGACACCAGAGGTAAAGGACAACGGTATGACCGAAAAAACAACTTACATACAAATCTATGCACCATGAAACAATAATGATGAAATACAGTGACAAATATATGGGGCACTAAATGAAATTGTCAACAAGACTGCGACTTTCGGGAAAGAGGCCGGCCATTGCCGAAGGCCTCTGTAGAGAGTGTCAAAACTAAAACAGTCTTTGTGTTTTGACAGGTTTGTATGTGCTTGTTCGATTTATTCAAGTGAAATGGATTTGGAAATGATTATGGGCACTCTCTATTCGGTGATGTTTTGAAATTGTTGAAAACAGCCGACTAGGCTTACACTAGAGTTTGATCTTGCTGACGCCAATCGACAATGCACAATCAAAATGGCCGCCCTGTTTTTACAGAGACTGGTTGAACTTAAATGGTTCTGTTGTTTGGTTTTAAATGTGTGTTTTCGAGGAAACTGGAGTGAGGAAATGATTGTGCATTCTCTATTCGACGGAAATCATTTGATATCGTTTCTAGTGCGCCGATTACGGCTGTACGGTAGTCGACCTTGTCAACAGACGTTACCAACTCGCCTTGGCTGGAGCTGTGACAAGAGTTGAACGGATATGGGCAATTCCTGGCTGCAGTGATACTGATTCCATGAACAGAACAGTCAACGCGACTGACAAAAGTGACGACATGTTGATTATGGGAGACGCAAAAGCCAGAACAGTGTTGTCCTGGGATCCTTTGGCGATAAGACAGCTAAAAGAAATGAAAATGGAAGCAGACTGCTTGAATTATGTGAGGAAAAATAAAAAAATAAAAAAATGGTATGTAAGAAGCTTTACGTGATAAGTGGACGACACAGACCAAAGAACGTTTCGGCCAATAGGCCTTCATCAGGAACAAACAAAAAAACACACACACAAAACTAATAACGAAACAACCAAAACAAAAACAATCGAAATGTGTTAAAGAAAACAAAATTATCTATCCTGTTAAAACAAAAGGAAATAGCAACCAAGTGCGGCTGTCGTGAACGTAGAGAAACGTGCAGAAATGTGCGCAAATGAGCACATAACCAGAGGAGTTCACACAGGGGTCAGTGTGCAAACACAAAGGAGAAAGAATCGAATAGTAGACTAACAGGTGCTCAAAAGGCGGTAAGAGTGAGATGTCTGAGAGTGGGGTACAATAAAAACAAATGAGGGGAAATGAATTAAGAGAGCTGGGAGTACAAGTCATAACAATACTACTCAATAACATATATAACATTGGACATATACCCGAAGTTCTACTAAAATCTGTCTTTGTAGCTTTACCGAAGAAGCCAAGCGCCACTGACTGCGATGACCACCACACTGTTAGTCTCATGAGTCATATGACGAAAATATGACTAAGAATCGCCATGCAACGCGTAAGGAACAAAAAAACAAGAAATAAGTGAGAAATAATGCGGATTTGTGGAAGGAAATGGCACTAATTATGAAATATACATCCTGAAAACATTGATAGAGAGAGAGAGAGGGAGGGGGGAGAGAGAGGGGGGAGAGAGAGAGAGCTATAGAGGTAAAGAAATATCCATATATGAGCTTTATAGACTACACAAAAGCATTTTACAAAGCATGTGGAAATAATCAATATGCTGAAGAAATTAAACATTGATGGCAAGGATCTGAGAATCATTAAAAAAAAAACATGTACTGGCAACAAACAGCAGCCGCAAGAATTAGGAACGAAACAGGAAAGTTCCAATATATAAAACAAGGAGTCAGACAAGGCTGTGTTCTGTCGTCGGATTTGTTTTCACTCTGTAGTGAAAATATGTGATCAATAGTAGACAAAAAAGGAATTGATGCCAATGGTCACATCATAAATAATTTGCGATATGCAGATGACACAGTCATAATAGCAGAGACAGAGAATGAACTACAAGAAATGATAGACATAATAGTTAAAGAAAGTAACAAGAAAGGTCTCAGTCTCTCTCTCTCTCTGCGATCAGGACTCAATCAGAGTAGGATTCCAGGCTCTCACATGAAGTCAACTGTCAGGTTAAGTGTGTTGATCGCCCCCACAGACAGAACATCACAATTAGAGTCTGCCAGATCCATTCTGATTGAACACCCGTTAAAACGTTGAACTGTGTTCTGTGCCAGTGGCCCAGTGCATCCGATTTCAGCCAGCATTTTATTCAGGTTTGCTTTCCTTAGCCTTTGATTGTCCCCAATCTTCCTGCAAGGCAGCAGATTGTCTTTTCTGTAGGGGGATTCTGCCCTTAGATGGTCGGCCCTCCCAGGTTTACGAGCACCATCTGCCCGAGTCACTAGAGGTGACTAACACAGACATGCTCACACAAAGATATGGGATGTGACTTATACAGACATGCACACAGCGATACGAGGAATGACTAACACTGACACACATCAAGATATGAGATATAACTAACACAGACATAAACGCAAAGATATGGGATGTGACTTATACAGACATGCACACAGCGATATGAGGCATGACTAACACTGACACTCATCAAGATATGAGATATGACTAACACAGACATACACGCAAAGATATGACACATGACTAACATAGACATGCACACACGATATGAGATATGACTGACATATACATGCACACATAAAAATATGATACATGCCTAACATAGACATACACACAAGGACATGAGATGTGACAAACACAGACATGCACACGCAAAAATATGACTAACATAAACATGCACACAAAGATATGAGATATCACTAACCCAGACATGCACACGCAAAGGTATGACACATGACTATCACAGATACACATTAAGATATGAGATATGACTAAACACAGACACACATAAAGATATGAGACATGATTAACACGGACACACCAAGATATGAGATATGACTAACATGACACACACCAAGATGTGAGCCATGGCTAGCACACACACGCACAAGCTAAGATATGAGCCAAATCTAGCCCAGAAACACACCAAGATATGAGCTATGGTTTCACGGAAACACACCAAGATATTAACCATGTCTAGCACAGAAACACATTAAAATATGAGTCATGGCTAGCACGGAAATACACTAAGATATGAACCATGGCCAGCACAGACACACACTAAGATATGAACCCTGGCCAGCACAGACACCCACCAAGATATGAGCCATGGCTTGCACGGATATACACTAAGATATGAACCATGGCCAGCACAGACACACACTAATAAGATATGAATCATGACCAGCCCCGACGTACACTAAGATATGAACCATGGCCAGCACAGACACACACTAATAAGATATGAATCATGGCCAGCCAAGACGTACACTAAGATATGAACCATGGCCAGCACATACACCCACTAAGATATCGCAGACACCCACTAAGATATGAGCTACGACTAGCACGGATATACACTGAGAATTGAGCCATGGCTCAATTCAAGAGAAGCAGAAGAGGAGGTAGAAGAGCAATGATCGCAAAAGGTATCCATATGCTTGGGTTTGTTGTAGTCGGCAGACTTTTTAACGTGGGAATCATCGACATACGAGACGTAGGACCCGGTTAACTGTTCACAGGTTCCGTTCAAACAGTTGTCTGGAGATTTGAGAGTGCAGTCTGACCCGTAAACGTTCCCTTGCATGTACAGTTCCGGTTGACTGTTCACAGGTATCGTTGAAACAGTTGTCCGGAAATTTTAGAGTGCAGTCTGGCCCGTAGTACGTTTCCTTGCACGTACAGTCTGCACTTTCCGGATCACATATGATGTCACAGCCATCAGAACACGTCTGTTCGCACTGTGGCCCAAAATTACCATCGGGACAAGCGTCATTACAGGTATAGCCAGGATGTTTACATTGTAGGCATTTTCCGGATTTTTCCTCACATAAAGGACAGACACTGAGACAAGACCTTGAGCAGTCGTGTCCATAGATCCCATGTGAACAGTTGCCGTGACACGTACCGATGATGACGTTGCAACCTTTGCTACACCCACTACACACTTCACAAAAAGACCCAGAATGCCCGTCCAGACAATAGGTGTCTGTAAATGTTTGCACCTCACACACCGTCAGTGCACTGTCGGCCTGCGAAATGGCCGGTGAGGACTCAATCTTAATGTGTGCCATTGGCGTTTGTGTGGTGACTACATTAGTGTTCACAGAAACATTAGGGTATGATATATCATTACACTGGAACACTACGCCGCCACTGCCAGAGAAAGCCTTTAGAGTGGCATTCTTTACCCGAATCATAGTGCTAGGTCGATGATAGATTCGGATGGTGTCAATCTTCTGGAGCGTGGCAAAGTTCAGATGCCAGTAAACAGGATTTGTTCCACTTCTCAATTTTGTGTGTGTGCAGTCATTGTCATAGAGATTGGTCTTTGTTTTGCCATTAACTGCGGCCTCTGTTCCACGTCCGTCTCCTGTATAACAAGCATTAAATGTGTCGGTCTGGTTTGTGTTCTGTTTGAGAGCCACATTCCGACCCCCGCCAATGTAGATGGAGCAGATATTTGCAATTATCGCCCCTTCAATCTGTAACTTTTTGATCAGACCAACCCCAGAGCAAAATACATCAATCTCTTGCTGACTAACTACAAACCTTGATTCATTGTTACATGAGGTAAAACCAATTAGTTTTACCGTGAAACTGTCCGGATGTGTTAAGTCAATCACATAAATCCTAAACCAAGAGAACGGCAAAGATTGATTGAGAGTTGCCTCAACCGATGTAGAATTTGTTTCCGGATTACATGTGGTGTCGTTGTTATTAAACAGGAAAGTAGGTTCAGATTTGTGGCCGTATTTGTACACGAGATCCAAGTACTGACACTGGGGTCCGAAATATTCGTGCTGACAACTGTCATTGTTTGGGCATGTCCCTGTAGTTTTGTCACAAACTGAATCATTATAGCAGTGACATTGTAACGTACAATTTGCCCCAAACCAACCGTCTGCACAAGTTAGGTCATTAGCTTCCAAGGCCGCGAACGAAGTCAGCAGAATAAGAACTTGATCTACAGCGATGGTTAACGAACTGTGTACAAACATTTATTATCAAACCCGTGATTACATTTCTAAAAATCCGCAAACTCGCTGTGGTAACAGATAGAATGATGTTCTCTAATAGAATGAGACAAACCGTTGGAGGCAAACAAAGTGAACATTGTTTACATCATGGCTCGAACGCAAACAAGCGTCCATCTTGGTTATTGAGTTACTTGCGGGTCATCATCAATGCACTCCGAACATGTCCATAAGTGCTCAGATCCCCTCCTCATCAATTCACTCAGTGTCCAGCGACTGACGACTCCAGTTGGTTGATAAGTTTTCTTACACGGCCACTAAGTTTCTCATTTCTGGCTGTGCCCATCTTAACTCTCATTTCCATCATCCGAAGAAGTGACGTGGATCTGTGTTTGTCGAAGTCCTGTGCTCTTCCCACATCTCGTAGGGCATTGATGATGTCCGCCCGATCCATTGTTTGCCCGTCCTCAACGACAGCGCAGCTAGCCAACCTGTCCGCTCTTTCATTTCCTAGTACTCCCGCATGTCCAGGGACATAGACAAAGGTTACCTTACGTATTTTGGGTTTTTGCAACGACTTTACCCATTGCATGCGTACAGAGCCCGCCTCCACTTTTTTAATCATGCTCATCGAATCACTCAGTATGAATGCGTGGGTGTAGTCTTGTGACTCTAACCATTTGAATGTCTTGGTCACTGCCATCACCTCCATTGTCATGCTACTCGTGGTCATGACGTATGCACCACTGTCGTCCTTGACTATTCTGCCTGCCGAGCGTGCTGTAAATGCCCATGCACTTCTTTGGTGTCGTCTTACAGATCCGTCTGTATAGATGACTGCATCTTTCTCATCGGTGTTATCCCAGATGAGACCGTTGACCTCAGCATTAACCACGACCGGGTTCTTTTCCCTACTTTTCCTGTCGAGTGTGACAATACACGAGAAAGTCCCCTTGAATGACGTAGGCATCGGTATCCACTCCTCACCAACGCTGATATTGGTAAGCCCACAGACCTGTTTGATGACATCTTCTGCTGGGCCCACCCATGATTTGCCTCCTTTTAGGCTGGCACCTTTCACTGTGTTGAGCACGTGGTGTAATGGATGCTCTGTATCTGTACTAATCTTCAGGTATGCTCGTGCTCTCCAGATCTAGATTCTGTCATCCGTGGTTGGAAAGTCAAGAAGATACCTCATTGCTACACAGCGAGTGTCCCTCGTACATCCCAGGATAATGCGCATGGCTTCATTTTGTATTTTCTCCAGCCTATCAATTTGAGTCGTACTGACAGTAAGAATTGCCAGGACATACTCGATTGGTGCGAGGACTTATCCCTGGAACAGAAGAGTAAGTAGCCTCTGCTCGATGTTGGCAGCTGTCATGACCTTCAAGGCGGCTAATCCTATGTCTTGGTGCGTCCCATGACGTCATCCACATTTTTCCACACTTAAAATTAGTGTCAAGTGGTCACTTCAAATACCACTTTTCTCCCCATTTAAAGTAACTGCCAACTTGTCACTCGTCACTCCAACCACCACCTGTCTCCTCATTGAAAGACACTGCCAACTCTTAACTCATCACACCAACCACTGGTGTTCTTTCTATTTAAAATAGCAGCCAACTCGTCACGCCAACCATCACCTGTCTCCCTATTTAAAGTAACTTTCAACTACTCGCTCCAACAACGTTTCTCCCCACCATTGAAAGTACCAACTTGTCACTCCAATCACCATTTTTACACCATTGAAGGTAACTGCCGTCTAGTAACTCGTAACTCCAACCACCACTTTTTCCACAATGTAAAGTAAAAACGAACCCGTCACACCAACTACCACCTTTCTCTCGATTGAAAGTGATTTCTAACTAACAAGTCGTGACACTCCAACCACCACCTTTTTCAATATATAAAGTGAGTTTCAACTTGTCAGTCCTCCAACCACCATATTTATCCTCATTTAAGATTGTTGCTAATTAGTACCTTGTTACTCCAGCCACCATTTTTCTCATCATTAAAAGTAACTGCAATCTAGTAACTCGTCATTTCAAATACCATCTTTCTCCCTTTTTAAAGTAACTGCCAACTCGTTATTCAAACCACCAACTTTTTTCAATGTAAAGTAACTGCCAATTTGTTAATCCCACGGCATTTCTTCCTAGTGCAAATAACTTCCAACTCGTCATTCCAACCACCATCTTAATTCCCCTGGAAGTAACTGTCAACTCTTCATTCCAACCACCATCTTAATTCCCCTTTCCCCTGAAAGTAACTGTCAACTCTTCATTCCAACCACCATCTTAATTCCCCTTTCCCCAGAAAGTAACTGTGAACTCTTCATTCCAACCACCATCTTAATTCCCCTTTCCCCTGAAAGTAACTGTCAACTCGTCATTCCAACCACCATCTTAATTCCCCTTTCCGCAGAAAGTAATGTCAACTCTTCATTCCAACCACCATCTAAGTTCCTCTGAAAGTAACTGTCAACTCGTCATTCCAACCACCATCTTAATTCCCCTTTCCCCTGAAAGTAACTGTCAACTCTTCATTCCAACCACCATCTTAATTCCCCTGAAAGTAACTGTCAACTCGTCATTCCAACCACCATCTTAATTCCCCTGAAAATAACTGTCAACTCTTCATTCCAAGCACCATCTTAATTCCCCTTTCCCCTGAAAGTAACTGTCAACTCGTCATTCCAACCACCATCTTAATTCCCCTTTCCCCTGAAAGTAACTGTCAACTCTTCATTCCAACCACCATCTTAATTACCCTGAAAGTAACTGTCAACTCGTCATTCCAACCACCATCTTAATTTCCCTTTCCTCTGAAAGTAACTGTCAACTCGTCATTCCAACCACCATCTTAATTTCCCTTTCCCCTGAAAGTAACTGTCAACTCGTCATTCCAACCACCATCTTAATTCCCCAGAAAGTAATGTCAACTCTTCATTCCAACCACCATCTTAATCCCCTGAAAGTAACTGTCAACTCGTCATTCCAATCACCATCTTAATTCCTTTTTCCTCTGAAAGTAACTGTCAACTCGTCATTCCAACCACCATCTTAATTCCCCTTTCCCCTGAAAGTAACTGTCAACTCTTCATTCCAACCACCATCTTAATTACCCTTTCCCCTGAAAGTAACTATCAACTCGTCATTCCAACCAACATCTTAATTCCCCTTCCCCTGAAAGTAACTGTCAACTCGTCATTCCAACCACCATCTTAATTCCCTTTCCCCTGAAAGTAACTGTCAACTCGTCATTCCAACCACCATCTTAATTCCCAAGAAAGTAATGTCAACTCTTCATTCCAACCACCATCTTAATTCCCCAGAAAGTAACTGTCAACTCTTCATTCCAACCACCATCTTAATTCCCTTTCCCCAGAAAGTAACTGTGAACTCTTCATTCCAACCACCATCTTAAGTCCCCTTTCCCCAGAAAGTAACTGTGAACTCTTCATTCCAACCACCATCTTAATTCCCCTTTCCCCAGAAAGTAACTGTGAACTCTTCATTACAACCACCATCTTAATTCCCCTTTCCCCAGAAAGTAACTGTCAACTCTTCATTCCAACCACCATCTTAATTCCCCTTTCCCCAGAAAGTAACTGTCAACTCTTCATTCCAACCACCATCTTAATTCCCCAGAAAGTAATGTCAACTCTTCATTCCAACCACCATCTTAATTCCAAGAAAGTAATGTCAACTCTTCATTCCAACCACCATCTTAATTCCCCAGAAAGTAATGTCAACTCTTCATTCCAACCACCATCTTAATTCCCAAGAAAGTAATGTCAACTCTTCATTCCAACCACCATCTTAATTCCCAGAAAGTAATGTCAACTCTTCATTCCAACCACCATCTTAAGTCCCCTTTCCCCAGAAAGTAACTGTGAACTCTTCATTCCAACCACCATCTTAATTCCCCTTTCCCCAGAAAGTAACTGTGAACTCTTCATTACAACCACCATCTTAATTCCCCTTTCCCCAGAAAGTAACTGTCAACTCTTCATTCAAACCACCATCTTAATTCCCTTTCCCCAGAAAGTAACTGTCAACTCTTCATTCCAACCACCATCTTAATTCCCCAGAAAGTAATGTCAACTCTTCATTCCAACCACCATCTTAATTCCCCAGAAAGTAACTGTGAACTCTTCATTCCAACCGCCATCTTAATTCCCCTTTCCCCAGAAAGTAACTGTGAACTCTTCATTCCAACCACCATCTTAATTCCCTTTCCCCAGAAAGTAACTGTGAACTCTTCATTCTAACCACCATCTTAATTCCCCTTTCCCAGAAAGTAACTGTGAACTCTTCATTACAACCACCATCTTAATTCCCCTTTCCCCAGAAAGTAACTGTCAACTCTTCATTCAAACCACCATCTTAATTCCCCTTTCCCCAGAAAGTAACTGTCAACTCTTCATTCAAACCACCATCTTAATCCCCTTTCCCCAGAAAGTAACTGTGAACTCTTCATTCCAACCACCATCTTAATTCCCCTTTCCCCAGAAAGTAACTGTGAACTCTTCATTCCAACCACCATCTTAATTCCCCTTTCCCCAGAAAGTAACTGTCAACTCTTCATTCCAACCACCATCTTAATTCCCCTTTCCCCAGAAAGTAACTGTCAACTCTTCACCCCAACCTTCACCTCTCTCCTCATTGAAATTAACTGCCAACTCGTCACACTAAAGACCACATGTCTACCCATTTAATATAATTGCCAACTCGTCATTCCAACCACCACCTTTCTCATAATTGAAAGTAATTTCCATCTTTTTATTCCAGCCACCTTCTTTCTCGTCATTGAATGTAACTGCCAACGAGTTAGTCCAGACAGCACTTTTATCCCATTGAAAGTACTTGCCATCTAGTGACTCGTCACTCCAACCACCACTTTTTCCATGTGTAAAGTAAGAGTCAACTCAACACTCCAACCACCAAGTTTCTGCTCTTTCAAAGTAACTGCGAACTCGTAACCAAAACCACCACGATTCTCCCCATTGAAAGTAACTACTAATTCGGCACACACCAGCCACCGCATTTCTCCCCATTTAAAGCAATTGTCACCTTGTCACTATAATCATCACCTTTCTCGTCGCTGAAAATAACAACCATTTGTCACTCCAACCACCACCTTTCTCAACCTTGAAAGGAACTGCAAACTTCTCACTCCAACCACGACCTTTCTCCCCATTGAGAGTAAATACCAACTCGTCACTACAACCATCGCCCTTCTTCTCATATAAAGTTACTGTCACTTCCTCACTCCAACCATCACCTTTCTCCCCATTTAAAATAACTACCAAATCGTCACTCCAACCACTTTCTTTCTCGCTATTGAAAGTAACTGCCATCTTCTCATTTCGACCACCACCTTTATCCCATTGAAAGTACTTGCCATGTAGTAACACTTCTCTTCAACCACCACCTTTATCCCATTGAAAGTACTTGCCATGTAGTAACACTTCTCTTCAACCACCACCTTTATCCCATTGAAAGTACTTGCCATGTAGTAGTAACACTTCTCTTCAACCACCACTTTTTCCACATGTAAAGTAAGAGTCAACTCCTCACTCCAACCTTCCTTCTCTTTTAAAGTACTTGATAAGTCATCACACCAACCACTGCATTTCTCCCCAATGAAAGTAATTGCCAACTAGTATCTCGTTACTCAAACCACCACCTTTCTCCCCACTTAAAGTAACTGCCAACTTGTCACTCCAACCACAACTTTTCTCCTCATTAAAAGTATTTGCCAACTCTCGTCATTCCAACCACCACCTGTCTCCCTATGGAAAGTAACTGCCAACTTGTCACTCCAACCACAACTTTTCTCCACATTAAAAGTATTTGCCAACTCTCGTCACTCCAACCACCACCTGTCTCCCTATGGAAAGTAACTGCCAATTCGTCACTCCAACCATCTTCTTTCTCCCCGCCAAAGTGAGTACTTTTTCAGGCAGGTCATTCATGCACGATAAATCACGCGAATTGAGTATATGTGTTCGGTAGCAGATTCACTTGTATTTGCAATGTGTTGTTTGTAAGAGATGGGTTTAATTCTTTTTTGTGGCGGTGTTATTTTCACTTGTTCATGATGTTTTCGAATGCTGTTAAATTACATGTGATTCTGGACCATTTAAGCTTGTCTCTCGTCTGGGAGTTTCTAATGATAACTCATTCAGTTGTTATTGTTATGTCTTTATGTCATGGAAACAGACGATACAAAGTAGATCTTATGTTCAAATTGAGTATTAAACAACCATTAGCAGTTGCAATTTTAAAACAGCATGCTTTATGCCAATGTTCTGACAAGCTATAAGAAAGCAAACTTCCTGCTAGGAATGAAACTTTCATATTATAACTTCTAGAAATTATCCGTAGATTCTCAACGGTTCCACGGAACGTGTGCGCTGTTCTCAAATCTTATTCCGTTGTCAGGAAAATAATTGGAGAACTAAATGGGTATGTCTCTGTACTGTAGTGATAGTTCTATAACAGTTATGATAGTTTATATACCATTATGTACAACAATTTATATTTAGTATCAAAATGTTCATTTCTTATATAAACTATTTAATAATTACTATAATTATAATCATCATCATCGAGTGCCATGTCTACCGGCGTTGGTGATCATGTCTCTCCACACTTTCGATCTTGACAGTTATTTGTCATTTCTGTTGTTGACCTTTTGCCAAGCCATTTTCGTAAGCTGTCTGGTATCTTTTCACTTTGCTTCCCTCTATCTCTTCGTCCCTCAATTTTCCCAGTTGTCACAATAGTTGTTCCCTTCACATTAAATGGCCAAAAATGATGATTGTTTCTTCCAAATATTGGAAATTAGCTAACTCTTTGTTTTAACCTCTTTCAGAACGTTTTCATTACTCTTCTTAGTTGCCCATGGTATTCTCAATATTCTTCTGTAAAAACACACTCTATAGCCTGCAGAGATTTTCTTGTCTGTTGTTCTATTGTCCATGAATATTATCTACATGTTAAGACTGGCTCTACATAACATTTAAGAACTAGTTTTCTTGTTTCTATTATCAAAAGTGGATTGCATAGTATTTTCCTCATTTTTTGGAAAGCTGCTTTTGCCTGAGCTATTCTGCACCTCACCTCTGTTGTACATCTACAATTTGAGGTTAACATTGTTCCCAGATCTATCTATCTATCTATTGACCTTTCGAGCCGTAACCGGCCCATAGGGCGTAGACCAAGATACACCTTCGCCTATATGAATTTTTGTTCTAGCAGTTTTCTTTTAAAGATATTTTATCAAATCTCGCCATCTGTCTCTGTTCTGTGCAAGCAGTTCTATCTCATTGAGGGAGCCGATTCCTGCTGCTCTTGCCTCTCTCATCAATGTTCTTCTCAGTGTCTCCCTGGGTCTTCCTCTTTTTCTTTTACCTGTTGTTTCCCATATGAGGGCTTGCTTTGCTATTCGATTATTATCTCTTCTCATCACATGTCCAACGTATGACCATCGTCTTTTCTTTATTACTGAAGATATTAGTGGTTGATTGGCGATTTCTCTAATTTCCTCGTTTGTTTTGAATTCGTTCCATTCTATACCAAGTATTTTCCTTAGACATTTATTTTCGAATGCGTTCAACTTTGTTTCTATATCTCTTGTTGTTTTCCAGCTTTCACACGCATACGTAAGGGTTGATAGTACATTTGATTTGAATAGCCTAAGTTTTGTGTTTGTGCTAATGAGTTTTGATTTCCACAACTTTTCAAGGCTTCTGAAAGACATTGCTGCTTTAGCCAGTCTGATTCTAATTTCTTTGCTCGTATCCCCTTCTCGATCAATGTGACTTCCAAGATAGATAAAGTGCTCGATCTCTTCTACTGGTTTGTTTTCCATGTATATTTTGTCACTTGTTGGAATTAAACTTTTCATGACTTTAGTCTTTTCATGATTGACCTCAAGCCCAATTTTGCTGGCTATTGATGATAGTTCATTTGTGTTTTCCTGCATCGTTTTTATCTGACTGCTGATGAGAACTATGTCATCAGCAAAGTCGAGGTCCTCCAAATGGTCTCCTTGTATCCATTCGATGCCTTTATTACCAGTGCAGCATTTCTTCATTATGAAGTCCATAACAATTCCAAATAACAAGGGCGATAAAATACATCCTTGTTTAACCCCAGTTTCTATTGGGAAACATTCGCTCAGTCCTTCCTCTGTTCGAACTGCACATGTGTAACCATCATACATGTCTTTGATAATATTTATGATTTTTGATGGTAAGCCATATTGCTTCAGAATTTTCCACAAAGAATCTCTATGAATACTATCAAATGCTTTTTTTGAAGTCGATGAAGTTAAGTACAAAAGGTTTTTGCTTTTCAATGTGTTCCTCCAATATAAGTCGTAGAGTGAAAATGTGGTCAAGACAGCTTCTCCCTTTTCTAAACCCAGCCTGTTCTTCACGCATCACTGTATCTATTGAATCCTTTATTCTATTTAGGATGATTTTACAGAATAACTTTGAGGCAACTGAAAAGTGTCACGCCTCTCCAGTTGTTACAATCTCTAAGATTGCCCTTTTTTGGGATCTTAACAATGATTCCTTTTTTCCATTTATGAGGCGTCTTCTCTGTTTTCCAAATGATGTTGAACATTTTTTGGAGATGTATTAAATTATGGCTATCAATTGCCTTGAGGATCTCAGCTGTTAACTTATCCTCTCCAGCAGCCTTGTTATTGGTCATTAGCTTTAAGGTGGTTTCTATTTCACTCAAGGTGAAGTCATCTAAATTTACATCTAATTCTGCTGCTGGTGTTTCAGCTTCAAAATCTATTAAACTGTGAGGTAGTGGACGGTTAAGAATTTCTTTGAAGTGTTCCGCCCAACGAGCTTTTATGTCTGCGCTTGTTGTTAGCATTAATCCAGATTTGTCTAGAATTGGTGTTCCACTGGATGTATAGGTGTTTGTCAGCATCTTTTGTACAGTATAAAGAGTTCTGCTGTCTCCTGTAATTGCAGCTGTCTCTGCTTTCTCTGCCAAGTTGTCTATATAAGCTCTTGTATCTCTTCTTGCCGAACTTTTCACTTTGTTGTCTAATTCTTTGTATGTTGCTTTTGCCAGAACCTTTCCAAGATCTGTCTTTACATTAGTCATGGCTCTCTTTGCTTCTCTTCTTTCTTTGATGTATTTCCATGTGGTGTCTGAGATCCAAGCTCGTTTTTCCATTTTCTTCAGTCCAGCACTTGCTTCTGCTGCTGTCATTAGTATTTTGCTCTGTGAGTCCCACATTTCATTGATATCTAAGTCTATTTCACCAAGTGCTGAATAACAATTACTTAGCTCTATGTTAAACTTTTCCTTTATGGCTTCATCTTTCAGTTTATGACTATCAATTTTATGTGTAATTGACCTCTTCTGTTGGTTTCTAAATTTTAATCTTATTTTCCCAATGCACAGGTTGTGGTCACTATTAACATCAGCACCTCTGTATGCTCTTACATCTATTAATGATGATCTGAATTGTTGTTTAATACATAGGTGGTCAATTTGATTTGATGTTCTATCATCAGGAGATATCCATGTTGTTTTGTGGATATTTTTGTGTGGAAATAATGTCCCACCTATAACTAAATTTTCTATTAAACATAATTCTATTAATCTTTCTCCATTCTGACTTGTTGTATTACAGCCTCCCAGATACAGTATATAAATTCATTTACCTGTTTTAATATTGTTCCACTTGTCTTTATTGTGCATTGCGGTAATGTATTTTTTTTTTTGCTACCATTATTTCTGTCTTTTTGCTATTGAGGCTGTCCTTTATTTTTGCTTTCCTTCACTATGTCTAACATTTCTTGCAACTCATTTTCACTCTTAGCGGTTAAGACTGTATCATCAGCATACCTTAGATTATTTATATTATGACCTCCAAATGTTTTTCCAGGCATGTCCCTTATGGATCTGAAAATAATCTCACTATAAATATTAAACAAATCTGGTGACTGCACACAAGGAGACAAATAATAATAAATGAATATTATTATAGAGGGAAACTTCCGAGGCGATAATCAGCGAATCAATTCAGAGGAAGAGGTATGTTTACATCACTCGGAAAAAATGACAAATGATAATTTAAAAAAAAACAACAAAGAACAATATATGGTCCTAAGGAGAATCGAACCCTTACCCTTGGCACAGCGCCTTGCCACTAAAAGCCAAACGCTAGGGAACACTGCCAACTCGGCGAACTAAAAACATTAGCCATCATTGGTGATGTTACGTCGCCGTGCCAAGGAGTACGGGTTCGATCCTGCTTAGGACCATATTTTGTTCTTTGTTTTTTTCTGTTGTTGACTATTTGTCATTTTTTCCGAGTGATGTAAACATACCTCTTCCTCTGAATTCATCCGCTGACTGCACACAACCTTGCCCAACACCCTGTTTTATTCGTTGAAACATTCTCAAATGATTTCCAGTTCTTATGGCTGCTGTTTATTGCCAGTACATGTTCTTTATTATTGTTAGATCTTTGCTGTCTACGGTTATGCCTTCTAAAATGTTGATTATTTCTTGGTGGTTTACTTTGTCAAATGCCTTGGTATAATCTATGAAATATAGGTATAGATCTGTTTTCACCTCTATGGCTCTTTCTACTAAAGATCTTATGATGTATGTGACATTGTTTGTCCCTTTCATCATCATCATTATCATCAAGTGCCGTCTCCGCAACGAAGGTTGGCTACCATGGATCGCCATTCCACTCTGTTTCTTGATGTGATGGTGCAGGTTGTCATAGATTGACTTGTCCATCTTTTGATGTTGCACGTCCATGTTAGTCGTGGTCTGCCTCTACCTCTTTTACTTTGTATTTCCCCTTCCAATATTACTTTTAGTAGGATGTTGTGTCTTTTAACGTGCCTCAAAAATTTCATTTGTCTTGTCTTAATTGTATTTAGTAGTATGATGATTCTTAATAATATCTTAGCCATGTGACTCATAAGGCTTATTGTGCGATGATCATCGCATTCAACGCACCAGATTTCTTTGGTAGGGCTATGAATATTGATTTGAACAGGTCGTCTGGTATATATCCGCTGTTGTAGATATCATTCAATGTTTTTGTTATTATTTCTATTCCAAAATTACCCATGGCTTCAATCTCTTCTTTAGTTATATTATCTGATCCAGGAGCTTTTCCTGCTTTCATATTGAGCAAGGCTTCTTCCACTTCTTCTTTGAGTATTTCTGGTCCTTCCTCATTATCCTTACTATTTACTTCAGTTCGTTCATCATTATAAAGATCTTTAATGTATTCTGTCCATCGTTCCTTTATGCTTTCTTGTTCAATCAACAGTTCTTCTTCCTTTGATCTTAAACATAAATTTTTTAATTTTCTTTCTGTTAATATTTTCAATTCGTTTGTATATAGCTTTGGGATCACTTTTTTGCTGCATTTCATTTTCTTTGCATCTATGATTTAGCCATGCTTCTTTTGCTTCATAGCATTTTATTACAATTACTTTATTTAATCCATTATACTCATCTTTGTTATCCTTATTTCTTCTTCCTTCCATTAGCTGTAAAATGTCATATGTCATCCATTTCTTTCTTGAATTTGTCCTCTGGTGGTGTGAACTCTTTTAATGTCTGCTGCATTGATTCTTTTAGCACTTCCCACGGTTCATCAATGCTTTATGTTATATATATTTAATAATATTTATGTTGGACATTATAGTGAAAGAAAGCAAAAATAAGGACTCAGCCTTAATGGCAAAAAGACAGAAGTAATGGTAACAACAAAGAAAAATACATCACCTCTGTGCAAAATAAAAGAAGTGGAACAATATTAAAACAGGTAAATGAATTTAAATATTTGAGAACTTTGTTAACCTCAGACAGAAGATGTACAAAAGAGGTGAGATGCAGAATAGCTCAGGCGAAAGCAGCTTTCCAAAAAATTAGGAAGATACAATGCAATTCATTTTTGACAATAGAGACAAGAAAAAAGAGTTCTTAAATGTTATGTAGATCCAGTCTTAACATATGAATGTGAATCATGGACAAAAGGACAACATATAAGAGAATCACTGGAGTCTGTAGAAATGTGGTTTTACAGAAGAATGTTGAGAATACCATGGACAGCTAAGAAGAGTAATGAAGATGTTCTGAAAGAGGTCAAAGCAAAAGAGAGCTAATATCAACTATTAGGAAGAAACAATCATCATTTTTTGACCATGTAATGAAAGGAGAACAACTGGAATATATTGTAACAACTGGAAAAATTGAGAGACAAAGAGATAGAGGGAAGCAAAGAGAAAAAATACCAGACAGCTTTAAGAGAATGGCTTGGCAGAAGGTCAACAACAGAAATAATAAATAACTGTCGAGATCGAAAGTTGTGGAGAGACATGATCACCTACGCCAGCAGGCCCGGCACTTGATGATGATGAATAATATTTAATTGTATTTCTTGAAATCGCATGTTAGAACCCCTTAATCTAGAGACCTTACCCTCACCTTTTACCCATATACTACGCTCAAGTGCTGGTTTGGACACGCCCTGCTGGTTCAGTACAAACCATCTGTCTTTGTTCCCTTCTTCTGTTGTCTTCTCCGCGTTGTAACAATGGAGCGATTGTAGCCTTTGACCCAGCGTTATGTTGTAGCCATTTCATAGACCTTCCCCACTGGTGAAACTAGTCCCTAAGAATGCACAACGCGTGCGCTGCCAACATGAACAATGGCATCTATCTATCGAAAGCGAATCGGACTTTTATTTAAATGCGAGTTCTGCTGAATGGAGTCGCATTATTTAATCTATTACGGCCAGGAATGTGCATCGTGAATAGTATAAAGGCTCTGTTTCATTGGTTCGCCTGTAGATAACGCACTTGTATAGTTTTTTTGTGTGTAATTCCTGTACAGGCCAAGCGTTAGGATATTTGGCTCAGTATCAGGTGACACTTGGTGAGCTTGTGTAATTAGCATATGCAATTAATGATGAGACAGCGTTATGGTTGATCTAGGGAGCTGTAACATCAGTTATTGACGCGCATCATGTTGGTTGTGATATGGACGTGACATGTCTGTGACGGTGTCGTGAGATGGCTGTTACATGGACCCCAACGACCCTCGCCGGGCCACCATGCCGTACATTGATGACGAGTTCGACGACTACTATGTAGCACTGTTCTACAGGTTTCTCGGGGACAGTGTGCGGATGCCAGGTTTGTGTTTGAATGTCAATATCAACATCTGTGTGTGTGTCTACCTACTTTTGTATATGCGTTTCGTTGTGAATATCTACATGTGTATGTACCAACTTGTGTACATACGTTCCGCTGTGAATATCTACCTCTGTGTTTGTCCCTATCAACTTGTGTTTATACGTTTCGCTGTGAATATCTACCTCTGTGTTTGTCCCTATCAACTTGTGTGTATACGTTCCGCTGTGAATATCTACCTCTGTGTTTGTCCCTATCAACTTGTGTTTATACGTTCCGGTGTGAATATCTACCTCTGTGTTTGTCCCTATCTACTTGTGCTTGCATTTAGTTATGAATATCTACTTGCAGTTGCATGTATATGTGACTGCCGAATTCTGTATGCGTTTACCAATTTCTTTTAGCTGTTAATAAATACCTGCGTTAAAGTGTGTCTACCTACTTTTGTGTGTGTGGGTGCATGTGAAAATGTGCTATGTTTATGCTTGTCTATCGACTTGTATGCGTGTGCGTGCGTGCGTGTGAGTATGTTTATGTACGTCTACCGGCTTGTGTGTTTGGTAAATGAAGTGTTTATGCGTTTCTCGTGTTTCTCTATGCATATCAACCTGCCAACATACCTGTGTGTGTCTGTGTGTGGAAAGGGGTGGGGGGAGATGGTGAGGGTTGTGAAATCTGCTTGTCTTTTGTGTGTATGTTTGTGGGGGGAGATGGGGAGGGTTGTGATATCTACTTGTCTTTTGTGTGTATGTTTGTGGGGGGGGGGAGATGTGGAGGGATGTGATATCTACATGTCTTTTGTGTGTATGTGTGTGGGGGAGAGATGGGGAGGGTTGTGATATCTACTTGTCTTTTGTGTGTGTGTATGTGTGTGGGGGGGGGGGGTGGAGGGTTGTGATATCTGCATGTCTTTTGTGTGTATGTTTGTGGGGGGGGAGATGGGGAGGGTTGTGATATATACTTGTCTTTTGTGTGTATGTTTGGGGGGGGGGGATGAGGAGGGTTGTGATATCTACTTGTCTTTTGTGTGTATGTTTGTGGGGGGGAGATGGGGAGGGTTATGATATCTACTTGTCTTTTGTGTGTATGTTGTGGGGGGGGGGGTGGGGAGATGAGGAGGGTTGTGGTATCTACTTGTCTTTGTGTGTATGTTTGTGGGGGGGGATGGGGAGGGTGTGATATCTACTTGTCTTTTTGTGTGTATGTTTGTGGGGGGGGGAGATGGGGAGGGTTATGATATCTACTTGTCTTTTGTGTGTATGTTTGGGGGGGGGGTGGGGGAGATGAGGAGGGTTGTGGTATCTACTTGTCTTTTGTGTGTATGTTTGTGGGGGGGGGAGATGGGGAGGGTTGTGATATCTACTTGTCTTTTGTGTGTATGTTTGTGGGGGGGGGGAGATGGGGAGGGTTGTGATATCTACTTGTCTTTTGTGTGTATGTTTGTGGGGGGGGGGAGATGGGGAGGGTTGTGATATCTACTTGTCTTTTGTGTGTATGTTTGTGGGGGGGGGGGGAGAGATGAGGAGGGTTGTGGTATCTACATGTCTTTTGTGTGCATGTGTGTACCTACTTACATTTTGTGTGTGTGTGTGTGTGTGTGTGCCTACTTACATTTTGTGTGTATGTATATTTATGTGTTAATACATGCTTATGTTTGGACATATAGGTGTTTATCTACGTGTGTGTAGTTATCTTGCTCCTATATGCCATATTTTTGTGTTTATTACGTTATCGCTCCATTTTTATTATGTTTTCTTTGTGTGCTTTATTTCACCTATTATTGTGTCTTTATTGTATGCTTTATCTAACCTATTATTGTGTCTTTATTGTGTGCTTTATTTCACCTATTATTGTGTCTTTATTGTGTGCTTTATCTAACCTACTATTGTGTACTTTATCTAACCTATTGTGTCTTTATTGTATGCTTTATCTAACCTACTATTGTGTCTTTATTGTGTGCTTTATTTCACCTACTATTGTGTCTTTATTGTGTACTTTATCTAACCTATTGTGTCTTATTGTATGCTTTATCTAACTTACTATTGTGTCTTTATTGTATGCTTTATTTCACCTACTATTGTGTCTTTATTGTGTGTTTTATCTATCTTACTATTGTGTCTTCATTGTGTGCTTTATCTAACCTACTATTGTGTATTTATTGTGTGCTTTATATAACCTACTATTGTGTCTTTATTGTGTGCTTTATTTAACCTACTATTGTGTCTTTATTGTGTGCTTTATCTAACCTACTATTGTGTATTTATTGTGTGCTTTATATAAACTACTATTGTGTCTTTATTGTGTGCTTTATCTAACCTACTATTGTGTCTTTATTATGTGCTTTATCTAACCTATTATTTCATGTCTTCATTATGTACTTTATCTAACCTACTAATTAATGGCTTCTTTGTGTGCTTTATCTCACCTAATATTGTGTCTTCATTATGTGCTTTATCTAACCTACTAATTAATGGCTTCTTTGTGTGCTTTATCTCGCCTAATATTGTGTCCTCATTATGTGCTTTATCTAACCTACTATTTCATCTCGTCATTATGTACTTTATCTCGCCTAATATTGTGTATTCATTATGTTCTTTATCTAACCTACTATTTCATCTCGTCAGTATGTACTTTATCTCGCCTAATATTGTGTCCTCATTATGTGCTTTATCTAACCTACTATTTCATCTCGTCATTATGTACTTTATCTCGCCTAATATTGTGTCCTCATTATGTGCTTTATCTAACCTACTAATTAATGGCTTCTTTGTGTACTTTATCTCGCCTAATATTGTGTCTTCATTATGTGCTTTATCTAACCTACTATTTCATCTCGTCATTATGTACTTTATCTCGCCTAATATTGTGTCCTCATTATGTGCTTTATCTAACCTACTATTTCATCTCGTCATTATGTACTTTATCTCACCTAATATTGTGTCCTCATTATGTACTTTATCTCACCTAATATTGTGTCCTCATTATGTACTTTATCTGGCCTAATATTGTGTCCTCATTATGTACTTTATCTCGCCTAATATTGTGTCCTCATTATGTACTTTATCTGGCCTAATATTGTGTCCTCATTATGTACTTTATCTCGCCTAATATTGTGTCCTCATTATGTACTTTATCTGGCCTAATATTGTGTCCTCATTATGTACTTTATCTGGCCTAATATTGTGTCCTCATTATGTACTTTATCTGGCCTAATATTGTGTCCTCATTATGTACTTTATCTGGCCTAATATTGTGTCCTCATTATGTACTTTATCTGGCCTAATATTGTGTCCTCATTATGTGCTTTATCTGGCCTAATATTGTGTCCTCATTATGTACTTTATCTGGCCTAATATTGTGTCCTCATTATGTACTTTATCTGGCCTAATATTGTGTCCTCATTATGTGCTTTATCTGGCCTAATATTGTGTCCTCATTATGTACTTTATCTCACCTAATATTGTGTCCTCATTATGTACTTTATCTCACCTAATATTGTGTCCTCATTATGTACTTTATCTGGCCTAATATTGTGTCCTCATTATGTGCTTTATCTGGCCTAATATTGTGTCCTCATTATGTACTTTATCTGGCCTAATATTGTGTCCTCATTATGTACTTTATCTGGCCTAATATTGTGTCCTCATTATGTGCTTTATCTGGCCTAATATTGTGTCCTCATTATGTACTTTATCTCACCTAATATTGTGTCCTCATTATGTACTTTATCTCACCTAATATTGTGTCCTCATTATGTACTTTATCTGGCCTAATATTGTGTCCTCATTATGTGCTTTATCTGGCCTAATATTGTGTCCTCATTATGTACTTTATCTCGCCTACTATGGTTCTTCATTGTGTGCTTTATATTTCCTACTATTATGTCTTCATTGTATGCTTTATTATGATTATGCTTTATTATTATTAAGATTACGTTATACTATTATGTCATCACAGAGTGCTTTATCTCGCCTACTGTTGTCTTCAGTGTGTGCTTTTTGTTGCCAACTGTTATGTCTTCAGTGTATGCTTTATCTCGCCTACTATTATGTTATCTGTGTGTGCTTTATCTCGCCTACTATAATGTCTTCATTGTGTGCTTGAGTTATTTGCGGGTCTTCATCATTGCACTCTGAACTTGTCCATAGGTGTTCCGATCCCCTCCTCAGCAAGTCCCGCAGTGTCCAGAGACTGACGACTCCAGTTCTGTGTTGGTTTATAAAGTGTTCTTACACGCCCACTAAGTTTCTCGTTTCTGGCATCCCATCTATTTCATCCGAAGGAGTGACGTGGACTCATGGTTGTCGAAGTACTGTGCCCTACCCACAGTCTATTGGTTGACCTTCAGTACTAGCGCAGCCAGCCAACCTGTCCGCTCTTTCACTTCCCTGTACTCCTGTAATAGGGAAATGAGAATGTGTAATTGTGTAATGAGATTGTGTAATTGTGTAATGAGATTATGTAATTGTGTAATGAGAATGTGTAATGAGAATGTGTAATGAGAATGTGTAATGAGAATGTGTAATGAGAATTGAGAGATAATTATGGCTTGTTAAGAGTAGGGGAGAGCAAGACTCACCAGACAGTGCACAAGTTCAGGGTCGCGCATGCAGATAGAATATTAAGGATGAGTTGAGTCGCGGAGAGCAGTCAAGCTTGAAGAGAGAACAAAGAGATTAGAGTTAATGACGTAGTTAAATAAGTGGTACGTCACAGGTGAACTAAAGTTATAGTAACAAGTAGAAAAGGGTAAATCTCGTGGAATGTTCTAGAAACGCGAAGAGTGGTTAAAATTAGAGGGAAAACGGGGAAAGGGAGCAAAATCGAGTTGCAATTAGTTGAGATAGGGAGTATTTAAAGGTGTGCACAAACAGAAACAAAAAGTTGTTGGACAGAGAATTATTTTGGAAAGAGCTTTATTGAGTAGACACATGTAGTTGGACAAGGAAACGGGCTAACAGAGCGAAATGCTCAGAGTAGTTACATTGTAGTTTGGGAGAATGAAGAATTTGTAAATTCCTCAAGGAGAAGTATTATTTAATGATTCAGGATGGATCTAGTTATGTGGACGAATAATAGTGACCAGACTATTGGTTAGCAGCTGTGATATGTCCCAGAAGAGGAACTGATAGATGTTTGTTAAATAGACAGTTAGTGTTGTTTATTACTGTGACAACTGGCGCGGTGTTCACGCCGCCCAGAGATAATATTTTTGACAGGGAAAAGCAGATTGATTAAGCAGATGTGTGTAAATAAACGTAATTTCAGTTATTGTTACAATGAGACTTGTTTGCTGATTGAGTTGTTTGTAGACGTGATTAAAGCGGTGCCCAGAGGGCTAGTTGGCCTAGACGTAATCATTAAGTCAACCACAACGCGAAGTACCCGCGAGATACGGCAAGTCAGCAAGGTGGAAATTATCACAGATGTCAGTACAGCTTCATCCATTCAACATCATTATCAAGATGAGGTTCAAGTTAATAATCATCATCTTCAGTTCAGATCTATCAATTGACGGCCGATGTGAAACCCGTTACACTCCCGCATGTCCAGGGACATAAACAAAGCTGACGTTAGGTATTTGTGAACTTCTGTAACACCTCTACCCATTGCATGCCTACAGAGCCAGCCTCCACTTTTCTTATCATGCTCATCGAATCACTCAGTATGCGGGTGTGGGTGTTGTCTTGTAACTCTAGCGAGGTGAATGCCCTTGTCACTGCCATCACCTCCATTGTCATGCTACTCGTAGTCATGACGTATGCACCACTGTCTTCCTTGACTATTTTGCCTGCCGAGCGTGCTGTAAATACCCATACACTCCTTTTGTATCGTATTACACACCCGTCTGTATAGATGACTGCATTTTTCTCATTGGTGTTAACCCAGATGAGATCGTTGACCTCTGCATTGACCATGACTGATTTCTGTTCACTACATTTCCTGTTGAGTGTGACAATACACGAGAATGTCCCTCAGAATGACGTAGACACTCGGTATCCACTCCTCGTCAGTGTTAATATTGGTAAGCCCACAGACCTGTTTGATGACATCTTCTGCTCGGCCCACCCATGCGTTGCATTTTTTTAGCCTGACACCTTTCCCTGAGTGGATCTCGTGGTACTCTTTATCTGCACTTATCGTCTATCTTATTCCTATCTAGGTATGCGTGTGCCCTCCAGATCTTGATCCTATCATAATCCAGGGTTGGAAAGTCAAGAAGACCTGTAAAGTGTGTTTTATCGTGCCTACTGTTATTTCTTCATTGTGTGCTTTATCTAACCTTCTAGTTTATTTCTTCATTGTGTGCTTTATCTAACCCTCTAGTTTATTTCTTCATTGTGTGCTTTATCTAACCAACTAGTTTATGCCTTCATTGTGTGCTTTATCTAACCCTGTAGTTTATTACTTCATTGTGTGCTTTATCTAACCCTCTAGTTTATTTCTTCATTGTGTGCTTTATCTAACCCTCTAGTTTATTTCTTCGTTGTTTGCTTTATCTAACCAACTAGTTTATGCCTTCATTGTGTGCTTTATCTTACCTACTGTTATATGTCTTTATCGTGTGCTGGATCTCACCATTAATCTTATATGTCTTCTCCTATGCTTTAAACGTCCCATATTATTAATATGTTTTTTTCGTGTGCGTTGTCTTATCTTTCTTTTGTGTGTCTACTTCGTGTGTTTTATTTTCTCGTTGCATTATACGTTTTCTTCTCATTATTTTATGTCTTCGTGTGTTTTTTGTTCTTACTAATATATGTCTTCTTCGTATGTTTTGTCTTCACTACTGTTAATTGTCTTCTTCTTATGCTTTATCTTCACTACAATTACCTGTTTTCTTTCTCTGCTATACCCCCACTACAATTACATGTTATTTTTTCGATGGTTTATCTCCACTACAATTACAAGAAGACCTACAAGAACACTTAAACAAACTCAACAGCTCAGGCACAAAATACAACATGAAAATCAACATCGACAAAACAGAAGTCATGAATGTCGCCAAAAATAATCAGAACATCAACTATAGAATGCAGGCAACTAAAACAAGTACAGGAATTCAAATACCTAGGAAGTTTAGTGACATACGATAATTCACAAACATCAGAGATAGAATCAAGATGCAACAAAGCTTGTCAAATCATTGGACAGTTATCACCACTATTGTCCAACAAGGAAATAACTCTGGAGGCAAAACGAGCACAATACAATACAATCTTCATCCCAACGTTGTGCTACCAATGCCAGACCTGAACCCTAGATGCAAGAACAATAAGAAAAATAACCGCTACTGAGATTAAATGGCGTTAGACGAATGACAGGAAACAGTCGGAGAGATAAGATCAGATATGAAGAACCGAGAAAAACATTAGGAATAGCCCCCGCTATAGAATATATAAAGAAACAACAGATAAAATGGTTTTGCCACGTGACAAGTCAGAAAGATCAAAGCACAACACAACGAGCCTTCAGCATACGTTGTGAGAACACCAGACTCAATGGTCGGCCACGGAAAGGATGGATTGATGAAATATTAGAAGCACTAGGAAACATAACAGCAGCAGAGACGAACAGAAGAGCAAAAGACCGCAAATTATATCTCCCCTCGACGGTGAAAGGCAAATGAGGAAGGAAAGAAGAAGGAAGAATTACATGTCTTCTTTCTATGCTTTATCTCCACTACAATTACAGGTCTTGTTTCTGTGCTTTATCTTCCCTTACTATTGTATATCTTCACTGTGTACTTTAGCTTCCCTTACTGTTATATATCTTCTTCGTGTGCTATATCTCGCCATACTATTATATTTCTTCTTCGTGTGCTATATCTCGGCATACTATTATATTTCATCTTCGTGTGCTATATCTCGCCATACTATTATATTTCTTCTTCGTGTGCTATATCTCGCCATACTATTATATTTCTTCTTCGTGTGTTATATCTCGCCATACTATTATATTTCTTCTTCGTGTGCTATATCTCGCCTAATATTATATTTCGTCTTCGTGTGCTATATCTCGCATAATATTATGTCTTCCTCGTGTGGTATATCTCGCCTACTATTATGTCTTCTTCGTGTGGTATATCTCGCCTACTATTATGTCTTCTTCGTGTGGTATATCTCGTCTACTATTATATTTCGTCTTCGTGTGCTATATATCGGCTACTGTTATATTTTGACTTCGTGTGCTATATCTCGTCTACTATTATATGTCTTCTTCGTGTGGTATATCTCGTCTACTATTATATGTCTTCTTCGTGTGGTATATCTCGCCTACTATTATATTTCGTCTTCGCGTGCTATACATCGGCTACTATTATATGTCTTCTTCGTGTGGTATATCTCGTCTACTATTATATGTCTTCTTCGTGTGCTATATCTCGTCTACTATTATATGTCTTCTTCGTGTGGTATATCTCGTCTACTATTATATGTCTTCTTCGTGTGCTATATCTCGTCTACTATTATATGTCTTCTTCGTGTGGTATATCTCGTCTACTATTATATGTCTTCTTCGTGTGGTATATCTCGTCTACTATTATATGTCTTCTTCGTGTGGTATATCTCGTCTACTATTATATGTCTTCTTCGTGTGGTTTATCTCGCCTACTATTATATCTTCTTCGTGTGGTATATCTCGTCTACTATTATATGTCTTCTTCGTGTGGTATATCTCGTCTACTATTATATGTCTTCTTCGTGTGGTATATCTCGCCTACTATTATATGTCTTCTTCGTGTGGTATATCTCGCCTACTATTATATGTCTTCTTCGTGTGGTATATCTCGTCTACTATTATATGTCTTCTTCGTGTGGTATATCTCGCCTACTATTATATGTCTTCTTCGTGTGGTATATCTCGTCTACTATTATATGTCTTCTTCGTGTTGTATATCTCGTCTACTATTATATGTCTTCTTCGTGTGGTTTATCTCGCCTACTATTATATCTTCTTCGTGTGGTTTATCTCGCCTACTATTATATATCTTCTTCGCGTGGTATATCTCGCCTACTATTATATTTCGTTTTCGCGTGCTTAATCTTCCCATTGTATATATCCTCGTTTTGTGCTGAGTTACCTGAATGTTATACTTTCCATATTGTTACCACACAGGTTTATAGACTGCAGTTATAGTTCAGTGCTCTCTAGTTTGTTTTTCTCTACCTACTGTTATTAGCGGCACGGGCGAAATACCGACCACATTACCCCAAAAATCACGTGCTGAAAGTCTGTAAAATTGATGGTCACTAACACCATATTCCCTATACGCCACTTGGCGTGACGGGGGTACTTTACTTTACTTTACTTTACTTTACTTTTACTTTACTTTACTTTACTTTACTTTACTTTACTTTACTTTACTTTACTTTACTTTACTTTACTTTACTTTACTTTACTTTACTTGACTTTACTTTACTTTACTTTATTTACTTTAATTTACTTTAATTTACTTTACTTACTGTTAATAGCAGGAACAGATCATGATCTTCGCGATCATGGTTTCAGATATTTTTTAAGGAATAGATCAAATAGAACGAGGTCATGTTATTCTCATGAACGCCACTCCAAATGTCCGCAGAAGTGGAGCTGATCTTGATAAAGTTACTGAACATTTATTCTGGGAGAATCCGCTTTGACATTCTTTCAATGCAATTGTACTTAAAGATTGCTTTAGGACAAGCACTTTGTCCGGGACTACATTGGTTATTATTGGTTATTGGTTATGGAAGGCCTCGGTATCACTGCAAACGAATTAAAATCTATAATTGCTCAACCGCCCGTGCCAGTGGAATCATCCGAATTACTAACGCATCTCCCAAACAAAGAAAGGTAACTGTAGTCCCCATCGTAGCAGTCTCAGCACACGCCAAAACACATAAGGCGAAACCGCGCAGAAAGTGAACACAGCCAACTGTTCCCTGTCATACGATATCATCATTCATCGAAAACAAGCGGGATATCGAAACAGGATCAAAACGGATGAGACACACAGCTCACGGTGTGCACAGAGCACTTAACTCAGTAGCTCCTGCAACAAACCCGACTTGGAATATGAGGAAACTGCAAAAAGAAACACTTTTCAGACATAGCCTTCAATGGTTCCTGCCGCCTATCCACCATATACCATGGAAGTTCGCGTCCTCCCGATAATGATGATCGTCGTAGCACTTGATGATGTTAGGCCATCGTTGATGACTCCAATTCCAAACATATAGACACACAGTGGTGGTAAGTTATCATTTCCAATCCAACAGAAGTCACCTGACCTGTAGTTAGTAAAACCACAGAGAGAATATGATTTTGTGACCTTCACTGATTCATTCTTGGATGTGAATGTGTAGTGTACACAAGAGGAGAAGTTTTCAACTACAGTGATCCCATTTAAGGCAATTCTGGGATAGCAAGGCAAGTCTCCTTTATAGCAGCAGAACTTGATGTTCTCTGCCCCCTTCTTGTAGCTGCTGCCACACGATTCTGATATCTCATTGACTTGGACATCATTCAAGAACAATGTCAGATTAACATTCAATAGATCTGGCTCTGCTGATGAAGTGCTTGGTGCAACAGTTGTATCAATCATACAGGAGGCTCCTGGTTTGTGGTCATTAATATCACAGACGGCACATGATGTTGTTATATTCAGTATTTCTTTCTGGGGTGTAAATATGTGGCACACACATGGAGAGTGGTTTGTGGTCACACATGCCGTTTATTACAACTATTCTAGAATGTCAATCTTGTTCACTTATAGAACAGGTGTAGCTGCTTGAAGTCTGACTGTTGGTGATTTTGCTGTAAGGATTTCTTCGTTTTTACCTCTTTTCTTTTCTTTTTTGCCACTTTTGCTGTCTCAACACATCTCAGATGTCCATTTACAAGCTTGATTGTACAGATTTCATATGAAAGAATATAAACCATATGCAACTTCGGTATATGATTTGGTGATCTGTTTATATATATATATATATATATATATATATATATATATATATATATATATATATTCCATAACCAATAACCAATATATATTATATATATATATATATATATATATATATATATATATATATATTCCATAACCAATAACCAATATATATATTACAACGTCCCACGAAAACTGCTTGATTGATGGCGTCACACGAAAGCACTTACATGCCGCTGTAACTTTTATCCGGATCCATTATCTTAACCATAGATTATCGCCACGAAAGCTTCACACTGGCGAGTTCTCTTATTCCGCCAGGAACTTTACCTGAAACGACCATTCTCCATCACGCATCACAGCTCCCTCATTATAAACCCTTCAGGCAATACACCAATGTCATCTTCCCAACTATCACTTGCTGATTGTTCAAGTCTCCATTCTCAATTCGGAAACAAAAAAATGTAGTAACCTCTGGACTCCTATATATCTGAATAAACTAATAATATTTGTTTTTTGCTCTCTCATTAAATCCACATGTCACCACTGCTGTCCAACAAGGAAAAAGAGGCAAAACGCAGACTATATCTCCCTTCGGCGGTGAAAGGCAAGTGAAGAAGAAAAGAAGAAGAAGAAGCAGATTTAACTCCCCTAAATAAAGGAGTAAACTTATGTTACAGGCAGAGAAGATGGTATGGCAAATCATTGTAGTAGATTCTGTTGTCAAAGGAGACTGAATTATTGAGTTATGTGCGGGTCATCATCATTGCAATCCGAACATGTCCGTAGGTGCTCAGATCCCCTCCTCAGCAAGTCTCGCAGTGTCCAGCGACTGACGACTCTAGTTCTGTGTTGGTTGATAAGTCTTCTTACACGCCAACTTAGTTTCTCATTTCTGGCTGTGCCCATCTTAACTCCCATCTCTATCATCCGAAGGAGTGACGTGGATTTGTGGTTGTCGAAGTCCTATGCTCTTCCCACATCTCAGAGGGCACTGATGATGTCCGCCCGATCCATTGGTTGACCGTCCCCAACGACAGCGCAGCTAGCCAACCTGTCCGCTCTTTCATTTCCCCGTACGATATCCTCCTCGAAAAAATCCCAGTGGAATGCTGGCCCACGTGCACGACTACCGTAGCCTGTGATCCACCGCGTGGGTAGATGGCAGCTGACATATTTGGATGTACGAGAAGCGCCTATTGTCTTCATAGAAAGACATACATGAGCAAACTAACTAAAGTATCAACTACAAGCAGCTGTTAGCTAAGCAACCTAAACAAGTGTCTATCACTTGCGGTGTCTTTCTATCACTTGCGGTGTCTTTCTATCACTTGTGGTGTCTTTCTATCACTTGCGGTGTTTTTCTATCACTTGCGGTGTCTATCTATCACTTGCTGTGTCTTTCATGAATGTGTCAACATCGTGGCTAGAGCACAAATCGGAAATAAATTGTATATCTGGGTTTCCTATTAGACAAGCATAGTCACACACATAAAATAGGATGGAATACTTGCGGTGTAGACACACAGGAAGAAGGGAAAACCAAGGACATTCTCACGAAGGACAATGGCAATGCAGATGAACAGTATTGGCCTGAAATTGAGCACTCACGAAGGATCGCCCTAAGAGGAGGAACTTTGAAGCAGGGTCAAGACGCCGCGGGCTACTGGCCAATGACCAATGAATTGTTTGTCGACATAATGTACCATTATCTTTAAACAAGAAATGTTTCAGACTCGTCAATTTCAAACTCACAACACCTACAAATTCTCCATCTAAATTGCCACCATCAAAACTGTATGATTCCTGAAAGTCAAATATGAAGCATATTGAATACTTGAATAATTTTACAATTCAGCAGATGACCTTACCAAGTATTAAAACATATTTTAAGTAACCATGGCTGTTACATTATCTTACTTTTTAATCAAATCATTGATAATAGATTACATTACTTGTTAAACAAGATGTGTTAATACATTTTTTATATGCAGTTAGAAGGGAAACATCTTCATCACTATTCGGATTGGTCAGGTTCTTAAGACAGCATATTTAGCCATATTGTATGTGACGCTCATAAATGCCGAACCGATAATATATGAAGAAATCGCATTGCCGAAAATGTTGGAGAGATCGACCCCATAAGTAATAATAGATCCAGTGATTGGACCGTGGAATGTGCCCTTGAAGGCAAATGTTTCGTTATATAAATAGTCTACCCTGCAGATTTTTTGGTGCCGTTTTTTCTCTATATGAGAGTCTACCGGCAGATTTTTTTTTCCTTATATGAAAGTCTACCTGGTGACCTCTCGTTGACCTCTCGTTATCTCTCGGGTGACCTCTCGTGGTGGGATGGTGGTGGTGGGGGTGACCTCCCGCGGCGGTGGTATCATAACTTTGTGCGTTGTACTCTAAGTCAATGAAAAACAGTGACAAGTTTATTTATTTATTGTTTTATTCGTATATATTGAACAATAGATAACACATGTTGTTGTTGTTGTTGTAGGTTAGAAGTTGTAGTAGTAGGTTAGAAGTTGGAGTGTATTAGATGTTGTAGTAGTAGGTTAGAAGTTGGCGTGCATTAGAATTTCACGAAAGTGATCAACTTTACATCTGATCCAGATAGTGACTACTGTCCTCTTCCTTGTAGCCAAGATATTCCATCATCTCTCCTCTCTCTTTGGCTCCTAGCGTTCCGACCTCCCTCCATTGTAACTCTTGCTCATTCTCACAATGTATACCAGTACCTAGCATATCACCTTCCTTTCTCTCTCTCTCTCTCTCTCTCTCTCTTCTAGACTCCTCGCCTCCCATGCCATCCTCTCTCTCTGTCTCTCTCGCTCTCTCTCTCTCTCTCTCTCTCTCTCTCTCTCTCTCTGGCTCCCAGCGTTCCGACCTCCCTCCATTGTAACTCGTACGCTCACCTTTTAACACTAGCACCAACTCTTCCTTCTCATAGACTTCTCTCTCTCTCTCTCTTGTTGTAGTAGTAGCAGAAGTAGTAGTTGCTGTAGTTGTGTATAATGTACATTAGTTAAAGAATACATTTTTGTCTAAACCATGTGTTATCTATTGTTCAATATATACGAATAAAACAATAAATAAATAAACTTGTCACTGTTTTTCATTGACTGAGAGTACAACGCACAAAGTTATGATACCACCGCCGTGGGAGGTCACCCCCACCACCACCATCCCACCACGAGAGGTCACCCGAGAGATAACGCGACGAGAGGTCACCCGAGAGATAACGAGAGGTCAACGAGAGGTCACCAGGTAGACTTTCATATAAGGAAAAAATTGTACAGTGCATTGTACTCGTGGTTGGAAAATAAAATACCCCCGCGATCGATCCAGCCACTGGTAGAAATTGGTACCAGGGTATTACTCTGGAAAGGTGAGGAATGCCGCCTCGATCGTGAGTTTCGATACTTGAAGTCTCCGAACACTTCTGGATAGGCGGTCGAACACATATGAGTGTATGGGTGAAAACTCGCGTGCTAAGACGCCGATTCAAGTCTTGTACTTGACCTTTGCTTTGACACGTCATGTGGACGATAATTATTTGTATATTCAGTAATACACCGGCATATCTCCATATTAAACAAGATCTGGAACTCGGCAGCACGGCGAGTGTTCCTGTCTACTATCATGTTCTCTATGTAATATCATGTTCCCTGTGTAATATCATGTTTCGTGTATAATATCATGTTCTATGTATAATATGTTACATGTGTAATGTTATATAGTATTTTAACGATAGTAGGTATTTTACCTGTTTAATTTTAGTACTGCAGTGGAAACAGTGTCCTCTTTTCAGATGTTAACTGCCAGTGTTATTCGTGCTGAACCATGAAACTGACGTTTTAGTTTCCTGAGTGGCAAGTCACTCCATCCCTCTGGGTATCCTTTAAACGCCTAATCATTTGTAAAGGATTAGGCCCGATACTTTGTGAGTATAGGATGGTGTAACAGTTATTATTATCTCGATGTGAAACGTCGTTCTCGTTCCTGTGACAGGAACTGCTACCATGACTCATGTCCAGTCCAGGCACTATTACAGTGCGAACCGTGCATCAATGAAACATAAATCCATAGTCACTATCCTATGATTAATCTATATATCTCCTGTCATGTAAAGTATATCTGAAAGTGAAAGAAAAAGCTTTGTCACACCACATAGCGTATATGGAATATGAAGCTGGTGCCAATATTTTTGATAGACCTTCGGTACATGATTTTTAGGATAATCTAGTAAGATCACCTCGTCCGGTAGGGAGCGTCATGGGCTACAGGTAACACCCGATCGTCATCAAGCTACTGTATACAAGATCAAAATAAAGAGACACTAGCAATAGGAACTTGGAACATTCAATCAGCATTCCAGGTTGGTAAAATAGAAAACATCAGTCAAGAAATGAAGAGAATGAAATTGAACATCTTGGGACTATGTGAAATGAGATAGAAAGGAGCAGGATTATTACAACGCGACAGCGGAAATGTAATTTAATGCAGCTTCGCATTTTTATGCATTCATTTGCATTTTTTGGCCTTAAACACCCCCCCCCCCCCCGATGTAATTTACGTTGGGGAAACCACACACAAAAGAGGTGTAGGCATCATGTTAGACAGAGAAAGAAGCAAAACAGTGAAAGGATTGTGGCCAGTATCAAATAGAATTCTGCTAGTAAAATTGAGAGGTAGACCAATGGATATCAACATAATTCAAGCTTATGCACCAACAAGTAATAGCGAAGAAGACATTGACACTTTTTACAATGAGCTAGAGATGACCATGGAGCAGTGTAAATCCCAAGAAATAACTATTATATCAGGGGATTTCAATGCAAAGGTAGGAACAGCTAAAGTGCAATATGTGACAGGGGGCATGGCCTTGGAGAGACGAATGATAGAGGGGATAGACTGATAGATTGGGCAAAGACACATGAAATGATTATTGGTAACACCTTGTTCAAACAACACCCTAGGCGACTATGGACATGGCAAAGCCCAGACAAAAAAGTACACAATCAAATTGATTTTATACTGGTACAGAGAAGATTCAGGAATGGGCTAACATCGGTTAAAACAAGGCCAGGAGCAGATTACAATAGTGACCAGTAGTTGGAAAGATAAGAATAAAACTGCGGAAAGCACAGAAATCCCCAAGAAATATAAAATTAGAACTAGATATACTTAGAGTAGATAAACAGATGAGCGATAAGTATGGCACGATAGTACAAAATAGATGTAATGCTATTGAGAAAATACAGGACATCGAGGAGCAGTGGGAAATGCTCAAACAATCGATTCAACGAACATCAAAAGAAGTTATACCAGTGACCAAAAGTATCAACAAAAAGAAATGGATGACAGAAGAAATATTACAACTAATGGACGAAAGAAGAAAACATAAGAAAGAAGAAGGGACATACAAAATATTGCACAAAGAGATCCAAAACAAGTGCAGTGAAGCAAAGGAAGGATGGTTAAAACAGAAATGTGAAGAAATGGAAAAACAGCAAAAGAAAGACTCAAAATTTATGAACAATCAGCTAAATGAATTAACAGGAAGAAAAGAAGTCAAAGTTTCACGATGTGTAAAGTCAAAGGAAGGAAATATAATAATGGGACTGGAGAAGACAATAGAAAGATGGACAGAATATATCAGTCAACTCTATGAGGATGAAATACCAGAATTAAACAATTCAAACAAAGACACATGACCACCAATTTTGCAGAGTGAAGTGGAGGACACAATTCAACACATGAAAAGAGGCAAAGCTCCAGGTCCCGAAAATATAACAATCGAAGAGATAAATGCATTAGGAGAGTTGGGAGTACAAGTCATAACAAAATTACTCAATGACATATATAACACTGGACACATACCAGAAGATCTACTAAAATCTATCTTTGTAGTCATACCGAAGAAGTCAGGCGCCACTGATTGTGACGACCATCGCACTATTAGTCTCATGAGCCATATGACTAAAATATTACTAAGAATCATCATGAGACGCGTAAGAAATAAAATAAAACCAGAAATAAGTGAGGAACAATGTGGATTCGAGGAAGGAAAGGGCACCAATAATGCAATATACATCTTAAGAACATTGATAGAAAGATCTATAGAGGTAAAGAAAGATCTATATATGTGCTTTATAGACTACACAAAAGCATTTGACAAAGTAAAGCATGTGGAAATAATAAATATGCTGGAGAAATTAAACATTGATGGCAAGGATCTGCGAATCATAAAAAAAAAAACATGTACTGGCAACAAACAGCAGCAATACGAATTGACAACCAAACAGGACAATTTCAACTTATAAAACAAGGAGTCAGACAAGGCTGTGTTCTGTCGCCGGATTTGTTTTCACTTTTACAGCGAACATATTATGAGATCAATAGTAGACAAAAAAGGAATTGAAGTCAACGGTCACAACATAAATAATTTGCGATATGCGGATGACACAGTCTTAATAGCAGAGACAGAGAATGAACTACAAGAAATGATAGACATAATAGTAAAAGAAAGCATCAAGGGAGGTCTGAGTCTGAATAGTAAGAAAACAGAAGTAATGGTATATCGAAGAAACAATCATCACCATCATGCAGCATAAACATAAACAGGACAAATCTGAAACAAGTGCAGAGAGTCAAATACCTAGGCACAATAATAACAGCAGATGGAATTTGCACCACAGAAATACAAAAAAAACGCAAGTGCACAGAGCAAGGTAAAATTCAGAAAATGAAAAACATCTTGTAGAACAATTCTATGTCAATAGAAGTGAGAAAGAGTTCATCGGTGCTATATAGAGCTAATTCTGACCAATGGAAGCGAATCATGGATAGTAGACAGACAAGATAAAACGATTAGAGGCCACAGAAATGAGATTTCTCAGAAGAATGTTGAAAGTTCCCTGGACAACTAAAAAACCAAGGAGGAAATTCTCAGAAGTCAACACAAAAAGGGAGCTTCTAAAAACATCAGAAAAACAAAATAATCGACCTTTTTCGGGCACATTGTGAGAAGAGGAAAGTTGAAATATTTGGTTACGACTGGCATAAAAGAGGAACACTGAGATCGCTGACGACAAAGTGTGGTCTATATTGTATAGCTTGGTGTCATGGCACGGAAAACAGTCAACAACAGAGTCGGTACAATTCACTGTGGATAGAGACTTATAGAAGGACATTATCGCCTACGCCACACAGTATAGCACATGATGATGATAACATTAGATTAATGTGTTGTATGGAGGTGAAAAGTAGAATTGTAGAGTCCCAGAACATTTTATTAACGAAATGAGAAATATTTTGCGCAACAAACCATTATCAATAAGAGTTGGAGAGTTTTGTAGTGCTGATTTGAACCAATGCTGTTTATGGTTGCGAATAACGAACAGTAAAGAGAGATATACAGCGTCGGATATAACATTTGACATTTTTACAAATGCTTAATAAGGATGCTAAAGATACCATGGACGGTAAACAAAAATACAGTGAGGAGGTACTAAAAGAGGCAGATGAAAAAAAAGGAAGATTATAGCACAAATTAGGAAAAGACATTCCAGATGTGTGGGGTATGTGTGGAGAAGAGGGAGGTTTGAATATTTAATAACATCAGGAAAAGTATACGGTTGGGGAGATTCAGATAGGCATAGGAAAGGATGGTTTGGTGGCGTGGCACGGGAAAATAATCAACAGTGGATCTGTTACAAAGTGCACAAAATTGAGGTTTATGCTATTCGATGTCTCTCAGCGTGAACTATGGACAGGACTCTGAAGTGAAATCCTTCAGTTGTATCATGTTTAACCATGGGCACTTAACACACAAAGTTCGCTGTAGTAGATATTGAGGCTCTTGCTATTTCTAAGGCATCTTGATGATGTCTGAAAGAGGATGTCCAGTAATATATACTATCTACATTTAGTACTGAGGCTGAAGTATTAAATGTTACTGTAAAAAAAGTCAAGTACCCCCGTCATGCCAAGTGGCGTATAGGAAATATGGTGTTAGTGACCATACATTTTACAGACCTCCAGCACATGATTTTTGGGGTAATGTGGTCGGTATTACACCCGTGCCGCTTTACTTTCCCAGAAAAAAATCCGGTACCCATTAAAGGTTGGGTGAACCGGAAGCCGTCGATTGGGATCGACCCCTACCTCTTGTCCTTTGTAGTCCAGTTCACTAACCACTGAGCTATCGCGGCTCCCTAAATGTTACCGTACTAAGCCAAAACATTTGAAGCTGCTCCATCTCGCTGTTAATAATTTCCCAAACTCAGTGAATCAGAAAACCTATAAATTGTCCCCAGCTGGATCAAACTACGACTGCCCTATAGGTAAACCAACTGTGTTAATGAGGCTCTCATTATTAATGTTCGATATTGTATGGTTCAAATACTGCATGCATATCCCAAAAGGCATTATTTACTATGGAGCTTCATTTACCTTCTGGATGATACATCATTTCATACATATAAGATATGTTACGTAGTGTTCATTCGTGCCGAAGGCAGCCTTTAGGAAGGGGACAGAAGATCTGTGAAACTTCCCAAAACTTCGGGTATTACGACAGAGAACAAAACGGTAGTCGCCATTACATGCAGACACGTCAGTGAGAGCTTTGGGGCACAGTACGACTAAACGTCTTTTGGACAAACTGCAGCTTAGATCACTTGTTTTCTTGTGTATTTCAAACTCCCTCTATTAGTAGATTGTCCGAGCCTTGGGCGTGCTCAGAAAAGTGGCAGCACTATTTCTGTGGGAATATTTCTCATCATGTTTGCACGTGATTAATGCACGACGCCGTTTGCTTTTGGCCGATGATTCTGATGAATATCTTTTTGTGCGTTCTGATACGAGAGCAGATTTTTGTGTACAAATTAGTTTACGTGTGAGCAAATACAAATGTTCCTTCACTTCTCTTCTCTTGAGTTTTTCTCCAAGTTGATTAGATCACCCATGGCGTCCTAGTGCCTGCCGTCCAACTCCCTTGTTTAAATTTATCACAGAAATCGTTGGCCTCAAAATAGGGCAAGTAGAACGTACGTGCCCGCGGGCATTAATGAGAGGAACCTGGACATCTCTAAGGACGCGTTTCTAACAGCGGGTCAGTGAAGCGGAAGTCAAAGTATGACGCAGGCTGGCATGAGTGGATCGTTTGTTCTCTTCTGATGGGTGTTGTCATAAACGTTCAATTATATTTTCTGATTCGATGTCATAGATAGATAATAATTCATAATCATAAGAAAATAAGTAATAAATATTTATAATCCTGAAATGCGTTTTCTCGCATCATGTCGAGACGATGTTGTATTTGCTACAATTTATTGACGTCGTGTTGTCAATTAGTCCTTATGTTGTTTTCATGCTAAGATGTTAACATACTCATTGTGTTTGCGTGTGCGTGTGCGTACAAGCACTACATGAGTGTTTAAATCAAGATCCTAAAAAATAAATATTTTTTAAGAGAAGTAGCAAGTAGGATTTAGAAATGTAAATAATAAAACAAATTAGGAAGCCCAGATTTGTGGGGTATGTGTGGAGGCGCGGTGAGTTTTAAAACTTAATAACAGGATGAATCCTCCACTCCCAGTGCGTAAACAAACGTATCAACACACACACACGCAGACAGCAACACAGACCAACTCATGTACACAGTCATCATAAAACAGCTTACACACACACAAACACATATCAACTGGTGCACACACACACACCAGTTCACGCATAATACCACCACAAATTTACCCCCCTCACACCAAATGACACAAACACACTCATATATATACTCGTGAGCGCAAACATCGTACTCACTACTCACATTCATACTTCCACACACACACACACACACAGCGATACACACCTTGACTTACCCTCCCAACCCCATCCCACCCCACCCCACCCCGCACACACATGCACTGGCCCACACCCAAAGATAGTGGCTAAGTTGATAGCTCGCCTTTCTCCAAATCAGGCGGTCGCGGGTTTGAATCACTGTGGGGTTACATTTTGTTTCTGTCCAGATTGAAATTAAAACTCTGACTTGAGCACTACGTGGCGACTCACTGTGTTCGCTACATTGTTCGTTTTCTACATTGTTCGTTTTCTACATTGTTCTCTACATCGTTCTCTACATTGTTCTCTACATTGTTCTCTACATTGTTCTCTACATTGTTCGTTTTCTACATTGTTCGTTTTCTACATTGTTCGTTTTCTACATTGTTCTCTACATTGTCCTCTACATTGTTCTCTACATTGTTCTCTACATTGTTCGTTTTCTACATTGTTCTCTACATTGTTCTCTACATTGTTCTCTACATTGTTCTCTACATTGTTCGTTTTCTACATTGTTCTCCACATTGTTCTCTACATTGTTCTCTACATTGTTCTCAACATTGTTCTCTACATTGTTCTCTACATTGTTCTCTACATTGTTCTCTACATTGTTCTCCACATTGTTCTCTACATTGTTCTCTACATTGTTCTCCACATTGTTCTCCACATTGTTATCTACATTGTTCTCTACATTGTTCTCAACATTGTTCTCTACATTGTTCTCTACATTGTTCTCTACATCGTTCTCTACATTGTTCTCCACATTGTTCTCTACATCGTTCTCTACATTGTTCTCTACATTGTTCTCCACATTGTTCTCCACATTGTTCTCCACATTGTTCTCTACATTGTTCTCCACATTGTTTTCTACATCGTTCTCTACATTGTTCTCTACATTGTTCTCTACATTGTTCTCCACATTGTTCTCCACATTGTTCTCCACATTGTTCTCCACATTGTTTTCTACGTCGTTCTCTACATTGTTCTCTACATTGTTCTCCACATTGTTCTCTACATCGTTCTCTACATTGTTCTCTACATTGTTCTCTACATTGTTCTCTACATTGTTCTCTACATCGTTCTCTACATTGTTCTCTACATTGTTCGTTTTCTACATTGTTCTTTACATTGTTCTCTGCATCGTTCTCTACATTGTTCTCTACATTGTTCTCTACTTTGTTCTCTACATTGTTCTCTACATTGTTCTCTACATTGTTCTCTACATTGTTCTCTACATCGTTCTCTACATCGTTCTCTACATCGTTCTCTACATTGTTCTCTACATTGTTCTCTACATTGTTCTCTACATCGTTCTCTACATTGTTCTCTACATTGTTCTCTACATCGTTCTCTACATTGTTCTCTACATTGTTCTCTACATTGTTATCTACAACGTTCTCTACATTGTTCTCTACATTGTTCTCTATATTGTTCTCTACATCGTTCTCTACATTGTTCTCTACATTGTTCTCCACATTGTTCTCTACATCGTTTTCTACATTCTTCTCTACGTTGTTCTCTACATTCTTCTCTACATTGTTTTCTACATTGTTCTCTACATTGTTCTCTACATTGTTCTCTACATTGTTCTCCACATTGTTCTCTACATTGTTCTCCACATTGTTCTCTACATCGTTCTCTACATTGTTCTCCACATTGTTCTCTACATTGTTCTCCACATTGTTCTGTACATCGTTCTCTACATTGTTCTCTACATCGTTCTCTACATTGTTCTCCACATTGTTCTGTACATCGTTCTCTACATTGTTCTCTACATTGTTCTCCACATCGTTCTCTACATTGTTCTCTACATTGTTCTCTACATTGTTCTCTACATCGTTCACTACATCGTTCTCTACATTGTTCTCTACATCGTTCTCTACATCGTTCTCTACATTGTTCGCTACATTGTTCTCTATATTGTTCTCCACATTGTTCTCTACATTGTTCTCTACATTGTTCTCTACATCGTTCTCTACATTGTTCTCTACATTGTTCTCTACATTGTTCTCTACATCGTTCTCTACATCGTTCTCTACATCGTTCTCTACATTGTTCTCTACATCGTTCTCTACATTGTTCTCTACATTGTTCTCTACATCGTTCTCTACATTGTTCTCCACATTGTTCTCCACATTGTTCTCTACATCGTTCTCTACATTGTTCTCCACATTGTTCTCTACATTGTTCTCTACATTGTTCTCCACATTGTTCTCTACATTGTTCTCTACATTGTTCTCCACATTGTTCTCTACATCCTTCTCTACATTGTTCTCCACATTGTTCTCCATATTGTTCTCTACATCGTTCTCTACATTGTTCTCCACATTGTTCTCCACGTTGTTCTCTACATCGTTATCCACATTGTTCTCTACATTGTTCTCCACATTGTTCTCTACATTATTCTCTACATTGTTCTCCACATTGTTCTCTACATTGTTCTCCTCATTGTTCTCCACATTGTTTTCCACATTGTTCTCTACATTGTTCTCCACATTGTTCTCTACATCGTTCTCTACATTGTTCTCCACATTGTTCTCTACATTGTTCTCCACATCGTTCTCTACATTGTTCTCCACATTGTTCTCTACATTGTTCTCCACATTGTTCTCCACATTGTTCTCCACATTGTTCTCCACATTGTTCTCTACATTGTTCTCTTACATTGTTCTCTACATCGTTCTCTACATTGTTCTCTACATTGTTCTCCACATTGTTCTCTACATTGTTCTCTACATTATTCTCTACATTGTTCTCTACATCGTTCTCTACATTGTTCTCTACATCGTTCTCCACATTGTTCTCTACATTGTTCTCTACATTGTTCTCCACATTGTTCTCCACATTGTTCTCCACATTGTACTCCACATTGTTCTCTATCACACCCCTTGTCTTATTTGTTGATATTTTCCATGTTTGTCTTCAATTCTAATGGATGCTTCTTGTTTCCAATACATGTGTTTAATAGTCCTTAGACATCTACTATCTAAATTGATCTTTTCTGGCATCTTCATCATCTGTTCAGGATTGACGTTATCGAAAGCTTTTGTGTAATCAATAAATCACAGATATAGATCTTTCTGTACCTCTGCCAGTGTTCGTAGGAAAAAAATGTCATTTTGTTTCCTTTTCCTTCAACAAAAGCACATTTCTCGTCTGCTATTTCTGTTTTAATCTTTTGTCTTATTCTTCTCATAATGATTCTAAGCATAATCTTTGTAATATGACATGATAAATTAATAGGTCTATATTCATCACATTCTTTTGCTCCTGTTTTTTTTTGTGCCAAAGCTGTGTAGGCGGTTTGTAAAAAATCATTAAGGATATGACCGCAGTTATATTATGTCATTCAGTAACTTTGTTATGATGTTTGTTCCTATCTCACCTAGAACTTCGAATTCGATTGATATCTGCTCCTGTCTCACCTAGAGCTTCTAATTCCTCTATTGATATATTATCTGGTCCTGTCTCACCTAGAGCTTATAATTCCTCTATTGATATATTATCTGGTCGTGTCTCACCTAGAGCTTATAATTCCTCTATTGATATATTATCTGGTCATGTCTCACCTAGAGCTTATAATTCCTCTAATGATATATTACCTGGTCCTTTCACACCTAGAGCTTCTAATTTCTCTATTGATATATTATCTGGTCATGTCTCACCTAGAGCTTCTAATTCCTCTATTGATATATTATCTGGTCATGTCTCACCTAGAGCTTATAATTCCTCTATTGATATATTATCTGGTCATGTGTCACCTAGAGCTTCTAATTCCTCTATTGATATATTATCTGGTCATGTCTCACCTAGAGCTTATAATTCCTCTATTGATATATTATCTGGTCATGTCTCACCTAGAGCTTCTAATTCCTCTATTGATATATTATGTGGTCATGTCTCACCTAGAGCTTCTAATTCCTCTATTGATATATTATCTGGTCATGTCTCACCTAGAGCTTCTAATTCCTCTAATGATATATTATCTGGTCATGTCTCACCTAGAGCTTCTAATTCCTCTATTGATATATTATCTGGTCATGTCTCACCTAGAGCTTCTAATTCCTCTAACGATATATTATCTGGTCATGTCTCACCTAGAGCTTGTAATTCCTCTAATGATATATTATCTGGTCATGTGTCACCTAGAGCTTCTAATTCCTCTATTGATATATTAACTGGTCATGTCTCACCTAGAGCTTCTAATTCCTCTAATGATACATTATCTGGTCATGTCTCACCTAGAGCTTATAATTCCTCTATTGATATATTATGTGGTCATGTCTCACCTAGAGCTTCTAATTCCTCTAATGATATATTATCTGGTCATGTCTCACCTAGAGCTTATAATTCTTCTATTGATATATTATGTGGTCATGTCTCACCTAGAGCTTATAATTCCTCTAATGATATATTATCTGGTCATGTCTCACCTAGAGCTTATAATTCCTCTATTGATATATGATCTGGTCATGTCTCACCTAGAGCTTATAATTCTTCTATTGATATATTATGTGGTCATGTCTCACCTAGAGCTTATAATTCCTCTATTGATATATGATCTGGTCATGTCTCACCTAGAGCTTATAATTCTTCTATTGATATATTATGTGGTCATGTCTCACCTAGAGCTTATAATTCCTCTAATGATATATTATCTGGTCATGTCTCACCTAGAGCTTATAATTCCTCTATTGATATATTATCTGGTCATGTCTCACCTAGAGCTTATAATTCCTCTATTGATATATTATCTGGTCATGTCTCACCTAGAGCTTCTAATTCCTCTGTTGATATATTATCTGGTCATGTCTCACCTAGAACTTATAATTCCTCTATTGATATATTATCTGGTCATGTCTCACCTAGAGCTTATAATTCCTCTATTGATATATTATCTGGTCATGTCTCACCTAGAGCATATAATTCCTCTATTGATATATTATCTAGTCATGTCTCACCTAGAGCTTCTTATTCCTCTATTGATATATTATCTGGTCATGTCTCACCTAGAGCTTATAATTCCTCTATTGATATATTATCTGGTCATGTCTCACCTAGAACTTATAATTCCTCTATTGATATATTATCTGGTCATGTCTCACCTAGAGCTTCTAATTCCTCTATTGATATATTATCTGGTCATGTCTCACCTAGAGCTTATAATTCCTCTATTGATATATTATCTGGTCATGTCTCACCTAGAGCTTCTAATTCCTCTATTGATATATTATGTGGTCATGTCTCACCTAGAGCTTCTAATTCCTCTATTGATATATTATCTGGTCATGTCTCACCTAGAGCTTCTAATTCCTCTAATGATATATTATCTGGTCATGTCTCACCTAGAGCTTCTAATTCCTCTATTGATATATTATCTGGTCATGTCTCACCTAGAGCTTCTAATTCCTCTAACGATATATTATCTGGTCATGTCTCACCTAGAGCTTGTAATTCCTCTAATGATATATTATCTGGTCATGTGTCACCTAGAGCTTCTAATTCCTCTATTGATATATTAACTGGTCATGTCTCACCTAGAGCTTCTAATTCCTCCAATGATACATTATCTGGTCATGTCTCACCTAGAGCTTATAATTCCTCTATTGATATATTATGTGGTCATGTCTCACCTAGAGCTTCTAATTCCTCTAATGATATATTATCTGGTCATGTCTCACCTAGAGCTTATAATTCTTCTATTGATATATTATGTGGTCATGTCTCACCTAGAGCTTATAATTCTTCTATTGATATATTATGTGGTCATGTCTCACCTAGAGCTTATAATCCCTCTATTGATATATGATCTGGTCATGTCTCACCTAGAGCTTATAATTCTTCTATTGATATATTATGTGGTCATGTCTCACCTAGAGCTTATAATTCCTCTAATGATATATTATCTGGTCATGTCTCACCTAGAGCTTATAATTCCTCTATTGATATATTATGTGGTCATATCTCACCTAGAGCTTATAATTCCTCTATTGATATATTATCTGGTCATGTCTCACCTAGAGCTTCTAATTCCTCTGTTGATATATTATCTGGTCATGTCTCACCTAGAACTTATAATTCCTCTATTGATATATTATCTGGTCATGTCTCACCTAGAACTTATAATTCCTCTATTGATATATTATCTGGTCATGTCTCACCTAGAACTTATAATTCCTCTATTGATATATTATCTGGTCATGTCTCACCTAGAGCTTATAATTCCTCTATTGATATATTATCTGGTCATGTCTCACCTAGAGCTTATAATTCCTCTATTGATATATTATCTGGTCATGTCTCACCTAGAGCTTTTAATTCCTCTATTGATATATGATCTGGTCATGCCGCCTTTCTTTTTTACATGTGTTGATGGCATCATCAACTGTATCTTCAAGTATTCATGGTCCTTCATAATTTATGTTATTATGTTCTTGTGATCTTGCTCCTTCATATAGCTCTTTGATGTATTATGTTCATCTGTCCACCATATTTTCTTTGTTTTCAGTCACATATCACCTTCATTTGATTTCAAACATCTGGTACTATATTTGTTTTTATTTTGTCAGTCGACTAATCCTTTTATCCATTGACTACATGTTTTTATTTTGACAATCTTCTGTTTGTTTTCATTGTTCATTTAACCACTTCTCCTTTGCTTCCTGGTATTTTTTGTCTTATTTCTGTTAATTAACTCATTATATTCTTATTGTTTATTTTTGTTCTTCTTTCTCTTGTCCGTCAATTCGAGGATATCCTTTGTTATCCAATTTTCTTTGGGAATCTCTTTCCTAGGTGGTATTACCTCTTTTACAGTTTGATGTATAGAATCTCTTAACATTGCCCATTGCTCATCTGTTTTCTTTGTATTTGCTATTATGTTGTATCTGTGATAATAACTCTGTATTGTCCCTGTAGGTCTTGATCATAGTTAAGAAGTTCTTTATTCAGTCTGATGTTCCCCACCTTTCTGCTCGTACCCTTTAGTTTTATTCTTATTTTTACACACACTGGGTCATGGACATTGTTACAATCAGCTGCTGTCGTGTTTTTTGTGTGTTTTTTTTGTTTTTGTTTTTGTTTGCATTTCATGGAAGTAATTGTAGTAATTGTTAATAATAAAAGATATATCTCCTGGTGTTTTATTTTCAGTCTTCGTGAAGATCTCTGTGGCTTGCATTCATGCCGATGATTCTGCTCTGTAGTTTAATCTTTTCTTCTAGTTTTTCCATCGGTGTATCGATTGTATATACCTCCTCCTCCATTTCATTTTTGTACTGCCCCTTCTGCCAATCCATCTGTATATAAACACGTCCAGTTTTTGTGTTGTCATTTTTGTGAGTCATTTCTTCAGCTATAGTTTTCATTGCTTGGGGTGTCATGGTGTCTTTCTTGTTGATGCCTGGTTATTGAGTTATTGAGTTATTTGCGGGTCATCATCATTGCTCTCCGAACATGTCCTTAGGTCCCCTCCTCAGCTCAGCAATTCCCGAAATTTCCAGCGACTGACGACTCCAGTTCTGTGTTGGTTGATAAATCTTATACGACCACTAAGTTTCTCGTTTTTGGCTGTGCCCACCTTAACTCCCATCTCTTTCATCCAAAGGAGTGGCGTGGATTTGTGGTTGCCGAAGTCATGTGTCCTTCCCACATCTCGGAGAGCATTAATGAGGTCCGCCCGATCCATTGGTTGACCGTCTTCAACGACAGCGCACCTAGCGAACCTGTCCGCTTTTCATTTCCCCGTACTCCCGCATGACCTGGTACGTAGACAAAGGTGACCCTACGTGTTTTTTACCACTGCAACGACTCTACCCATTGCCTGGGTACAGACCCCGCCACCACTTTTCTCATCATGTTCATCAAATAACTCAGTATGCGGGCGTGGCTGTTGTCTTGTGACTAACAAGATTATACCTTGGTCACTGCCATCACCTCCATCGTCATGCTACTCGTGGCACCACTATCTTCTTTGACTGTTCTGCCTGCCGAGCGTGCTGTATATGCCCATGCACACCTTTGCCTGTTATGTTTATTTTTGTGTTAATTCGGTCGAAGCTCTTTCTCTGTAATCTTGTAGAGACTAGGTCTTGAATTTTGGAAGTGGGCTGGATGGTTTGTCATACGGTGGAGTTTTTCTCTGTGTCAGAACATTCTCCTCTCTTTTGTCGTCCAGGGATAGTATCTTCAAGTGTTTCTCTAAGGTCACCCTAAGGGGTGGTTTTCATTCTTTCAGTGATGAGTCAGAGTGCTGTGTTTGGAGTTTTCGCTATGCTGTTTGTATTGCTCTTTGAGGCGATGGCTCGTATTGTCATTCCATATTCTAGAGCAGGCCTAGCTGTGGTTTCCATGTGGATCGTTTGTCCAGCTTGATGCACAGATATGTGGGGTTTTTACCTTGCTGAAGTTCTTTTCCATTCAGTGGTAGTCTGACTGATTTTGGTTCGTGGAAAAGGGAGAAAGAGGTCATTACTGTTGGTTGTTGTGTTTATTCTACTCCCCAATCATTGGTCAATTTCCCTGTTTTGTTGAGTATTTCTTGCATCCGAATCCTTGCTGTGGGCAGGTGTTCTGGTGCCATCCAAACAGCCAGGTCGTCATCATGGAAAGCCCTTGAGATATGTTTAGGTATGCTGTCTGTTATGTCGTTTATGTAGATGATGCAGAATGTGGAAGAGATTACTCCTCTTTGGGGAACTCCTTGTTGTGGTGAGATATGGTAGCTAAATGTATCTTCCAGTTTGACACTTGCAGTGCGGTGCTGGGGAAAGAAGGTTTTGTATCCAGTGTTTACATTTTTCCCTCAACTTTGCTTGTTTTTCATCGTTAGTAACAGTCACATTTTATCAAAAGTCTTTGTTAGGTCAACAAAGACTGCAAGTACTTTCTTCTTTGTTTCAAATGCATTTTCCATGTCAAGTGTATGAGTTGGTTCTCTGTATGTGTTTTTTTTTCTAAATGCTGATTGGCAGGTGCTTAGCAATTGCTTCTTTTCGAGATGTTTCAGCCTGGCGATTACCATTTTCCCCATCACTTTGCACCGGCCGCTCAGTAGGCGGAGGGGGCTGTAGCTGGTCTTTTGGGTTGGGTCTTCTCTTTCTAATCGGGATGGTTATTGCTTTGCTATTTTTTTTTAATAAGATTGGTTTGCCTGTGTTCCAAGATTGGTTTGCCAGTGTTCCAAGATTCGTTTGCCTGTGTTCCAAGATTGGTTTGCCAGTGTTCCAAGATTGGTTTTACTGTGTTCCAAGATTGGTTTGCCTGTGTTCCAAGATTGGTTTTACTGTGTTCCAAGATTGGTTTGCCTGTGTTCCAAGATTGGTTTGCCTGTGTTCCAAGATTGGTTTTACTGTGTTGCGAGTGGTTTGCCTGTGTTCCAAGATTGGTTTGCCTGTGTTCCAAGATTGGTTTACCTGTGTTCCAAGATTGGTTTTACTGTGTTCCGAGATTGGTTTGCCTGTGTTCCAAGATTGGTTTGCCTGTGTTCCAAGATTGGTTTGCCTGTGTTCCAAGATTGGTTTATGATTGTGGGCTTTTCGTTCCTGGCTATTCGTTCCATGGATTTTATAATCTCATTTGGGAATTCTCCTTTCCAAGGACTTTCTTGTTTCTTTGTTTGTATATTGCTGCTAACAGCTCTTTCTTACTGAAAGCTGATGTCATGCTCGGATCGTGTTCTTTACTCACTGTTTTCTTGGTTTCTTTTTTTAACTTTTTGGATGCACACTTTGGACACTTTTGTTGTACTTTCTGTTTTGCAGAGGTCTTCCAAATTATTAACCACCATCCTTCTATTGCGATGCTTGCCAATCTCCTCAAGGACTGTTTTATGTGTGTTTGAGTTCTATGTCATCATTTAAGCTTTTCATTAATCTCTATAGTTTGATTGTGTTTGTATCCAAGTTGAGGTTTTGTTTTTTCTAGTGCCATCTATTTCCAATTTGTTCTGTTTGTTATATGTTTATTGTGTATTCGTTATGTTCGTTATGTATGTTTTTGTGTTTTCTGTAGTAGGATCTTGTTTCACTTCTTTTTGTGCTTATAACAGGGCATCATGGAGTTCTCCCAGAGTATTGCTCCAGTATGGTTTGTTATCTTTTCCTTTCCTCCTAGGAATAGCTAGGATGCGGGATGCATCTGCAAAGTCTATGATGTTGTGATTTATATTTTGTGTCATTATGATGTTGTGATTTATATTTTGTGTCATTATGATGTTGTGATTTATATTTTGTGTCATTATGATGTTGTGATTTATATTTTGTGTAATTATGATGTTGTGATTTATATTTTGTGTCATTATGATGTTGTGATTTATATTTTGTGTCATTATGATGTTGTGATTTATATTTTGTGTCATTACGCTGTTGTGATTTATATTTTGTGTCATTATGATGTTCTGATTTATATTTTGTGTCATTATGATGTTGTGATTTATATTTTGTGTCATTATGATGTTGTGATTTATGTTTTGTGTCAATATGATGTTGTGATTTGTGTCATTATGATGTTGTGATTATATTTTGTGTCAATATGATGTTGTGATTTGTGTCATTATGATGTTGTGATTTACATTTTGTGTCATTATGATGTTGTGATTTGTGTCATTATGATGTTGTGATTATATTTTGTGTCATTATGGTGTGATTTATATTTTGTGTCATTGTGATGTTGTGATTTGTGTCATTATGATGTAGTGATTTATATTTTGTGCCATTATGATGTAGTGATTTATGTTTTGTGTCATTATGATGTTGTGATTTATATTTTGTGTCATTATGATGTTGTGATTTATATTTTGTGTCATTATGATGTAGCGATTTATGTTTTGTGTCAATATGATGTTGTGATTTGTGTCATTATGATGTTGTGATTATATTTTTTGTCATTATTGTGTGATTTATATTTTGTGTCATTGTGACGTTGTGATCTGTGTCATTATGATGTAGTGATTTATATTTTGTGTCATTATGATGTTGTGATTTGTGTCATTATGATGTAGTGATTTATATTTTGTGTCATTATGGTGTGATTTATATTTTGTGTCATTATGATGTTATGATTTGTGTCATGATGTTGTGATTATATTTTGTGTCATTATGGTGTGATTTATATTTTGTGTCATTATGATGTGATTTATATTTTGTGTCATTATGATGTTGTGATTTATATTTTGTGCCATTATTATGTTGTGATTTATATTTTGTGTCATTATGATGTTGTGATTTATATTTTGTGTCATTATGATGTTGTGATTTATATTTTGTGTCATTACGATGTGATTTATATTTTGTGTTATTATGATGTGATTTATATTTTGTGTTATTATGATGTTTTCTCAAAGCTCGTTTGCTTTTGTTTTAATAAGGGTCCAATCTGCTTTTTTTGTAATTCCAGCTGGGAGCTATATTGTGTACTCTTGTGTCTGTGTTGTTGAAAAGATGTGCAGGATGTCTGGCTTATCGTTGCTTCATCCTAGCTGCTCATTTACAATTCTGGCTGTGAGCTTGTGGATTTTATCCGTGGCCATGACTACATCTGATGTGCTGGTGGTTTTCCATGCTCTTGAGTAATATGCTGACCCATCATCAGGTGGGTTTAGAGAAACAGTTCGCTGCCCATGATCCAGTCTTTGACTTCTTCGCCCCATTTGTGTAATGCTTTATATACGCAGCTTGGGCTCTGACTAAGACTTCAACTCTGAGCTGATTTGGTTCTTGCATGTTTATTTGTGTGAAGTCTGTGGGCTTTTGTTGAAGGACTGTTGCAATCTGTGATCATCAGTTCTCCCCCTTATAGCAGTTTTTTTAAAGAATGATATTCAAGGTCTCCACCTCCAGATGTGTCTGTCTCTGTTACAGCGATTGTGTTTTTGATAAGTGTCAGGATACCGCTCTTGTGTTTGTTTGGTCTGTCCTGACGAAATATTTCATACCCAAGTATGTAGAATCGCTGTTGCTCTTTAAAATGTGTTTCCTGAATGCACATGATGCCAATATTTTTCTTTTGGTCGAAGTTCTGTAGTTCTGCCTTTTTTTTACTCTGACTTCTTCTGCATTCCAATGGGCCGCTGTGAGAGGTGGGTTTTGTGTGTCGGTTGCTTTACTCTGGCTTTCACCCTACAGGCTAGTAAGCATTTGTTTATGCAATATGACTCAGAAGGCCTCTGGTTCCATTCTTCTCTGATTGTGTCAGAACGGGGCGACACAGTGATGATAGAAGTGTATGTCTCATGTTCTAGTCTGGTGGAGTTTGAGACCTGATTTATATCGCTAGGCCTGTGCTATGACTGACACCCTCCGTCCAGTTGTAGTAGAGCACAGTCTTCCCATTTACATGATTAGTAGTTTGTGTTAGTATTTTATTACTTAACTTCTGCGATCGCTTCTATTTGAACGCATTTGTTTTCGGTAGTGATAGTTTTCGCGTCTGTGCCCTGTTTGTTTTTTCCCCAGGTGCTGCGCCAATGATTTGACCGCCACACTCCGTCTTCGTCAGCTCGGGGTCTCATTCTCAGGGCTACAATGTGTCACGGACCGTAATCCTCGAAAATAGGTTACCTGCTTCGATTCACCATTTGCCGGCTATTTTATTTGGTTTTATTTACGGATGTACACGATAGAGCATCTCGTTTGCCGAATTCAGAGAGAATCACGAACAACGAATTCACTGAATTACTCCATTTATGAAAAAATACACAGTAAATCCTGTCAGAAATGCGATAATTTGCCGAGAAAGAAAAGCGAACGACTTGCTCCACCGACCCACGGCCGGAAGTCAGTAATATTCAAATAACCTATAACTGTCTTTGCGATTCATGTAGCATCAGCCATACTCCTCTTTCCTGTTTGATACCTCCTGAAAATGTGATTATATGTTCATCTGATATTATGTTTTCTGTAACTGTCTTTCTTACCTCACCCATTCCTAGTATATTAATTTCGTTCTTTTCATTTCGTTTTTAACATTTTCTAATTTTCGTGCTTGATATAGAGTTCAAGCATTCCATGTTGGAATTAATTCATTTTGTTTCCATTATTTTTTATGTCGATCTAATTTCATCGGTGTCATGTTAGTTGTTATGATTTCATTCTGGATCGCTTGTTTTGAATTATAAATGACTGTTCTTGGGATATACGACAGTGATTTCCTGTTGCCTTCTGTCAATTTGTGTATAGACTGTTCTTGGGATATACGACAGTGATTTTCCGTTGCCTTCTGTCAATTTGTGTATAGACTGTTCGATAACCTTGTGATTGATTTCCTACTAGCACGGCAGCGGGGCAGAGTTTTCGACACTTCTTCAACTCATGTTCACATAGTTAGAGAACAGGCAAAAAAACTGTTGTGCTTCGTTAAGGTGGTAGCAAGTAGAAAGTGCTGGGGTGTAACGCACACTCCTACAATGTGTGGTGACAGCTTTACAGAAAAGGAACAATTCAAAATACTGACCTTTCGGCAACCGAATTAGCCTATGAACTGCATATAAAAAAATAAACGTAAATAACATCCTAAATAATTCTAACACGGCACTTACAAAATAAATAAACGAATATTAAACACGAAATTGCACTTCACACAAGTGTACATGAAAACCGATATTTATATCTTCGCCATCTTGAACTCGATGATCTTAAATTAAACGAAATCAAAGTCGAGTTAAATCGTGCTCCCAGATAGCATTCGGCGTGAGGACATTGGCGGGTTGACTGGTGAGGATTTAGATGAGCTAGCAAGTATCTATAACAGCAAGACCGTGAGCTAAAATGTCAATGAAAACTAGCTACATGGTTATTTTATACCTCTGCCAAAGCCGAGCAAAGACCATACGAAAATACAAGGCTATCGCATAATGATCATGCACAAGACGGTGAGTATTTTGTTGGAAAAAAAAATTGATAGTCAATTAACCTACCAGTTGGTGAATCTGCATCTTCTTTCACCTACCCTCGGAGGGCACTGTCTAATCAGAGAAACTTGGGTAAATGCTATGATCTTTTCCATGTTGTATATGAGGAGTTCCATGCTGACATTGAAGCCTTTGCTGCTGCAATTGGACTAGAAGGTGCATATAACAGAGTATCTGGATTTCCTGATGTCTCAGATTCTTGAACTCAAGAACGGCTCATTCCTCCTTAATTGTATTTCTGTGACCCTTTTCCAACTAAAGGTGGTGTTTAAATATGGAACGTGGAAAATAGCACTTGTCAACCCGACGAAGGCAACGGTGACATGATTTTCTTTGAATAGTGGCATAGTCAACAAGTTAACGTCAGATATGAGTCTGTTTAGAGATTGTGAAGAATACTAATGCGATGAGATACCTAGGAGTGTGGTTTGACCGAAGCCTTCTTTTAACAAACTTGTAAGACCAGATGGTATTGAAAGTCAGAAGGGACTTATCTGCAACGAGGTTCATTTCCCAGCCCCCCATTAGTGGCCTTCAAGCGTGGCCGCAATCTTCGTGATTTTCTTGTTAGGAGCCCCCGGTGGGGGTCGGAAGGTAACTCTCAAACAGAACACAAACCAGGCCGACACATTTAATGCTTGTTATACAGGAGACGGATGTAGACCAGAGGCCGCAGTTAATGGCAAAACAAAGACCAATCTCTATGACAATGACTGCACACACACAAAACTGAGAAGTGGAACCAGTCCTGTTTACTGGTATCTGAACTTTGCCACGCCCCAGAAGATTCACACCATTCGAATCTATCATCGAGCTAGCACTACGATTCGGGTAAAGAATGCCACTCTAAAGGCTTTCTCTGACAGTGGCGGCGTAGTGTTCCAGTATAATGATATATCATACCCTAATGTTTCTGTGAACACTATTGTAGACACCACACAAGCGACAATGGCACACATTAAGATTGAGTTCTCACCGACCATTTCGCAGGACGGCAGTGCACTGACGGTGTGTGAGGTGCAAACATTTCCAGACACCTATTGTCTGGACGGGTATTCTTGGTCACTTTGTGCAGTGTGTAGTGGGTGTAGCAAAAGCTGCGACGTCATCATCAGTACGTGTCACGGCAAATGTTCACATGGGATCTATGGACACGACTACTCCTGGTCTTGTCTCAGTGTCTGTCCTTTATGTGAGAAAAATCCGGAAAATGTCTACAATGTAAACATGCTGGCTATACCTGTAATGACACTTGTCCCGATGGTAATTTTGGGCTACAGTGCGAACAGACGTGGTCTGATGGCTGTGACATCATATGTGACCCGGAAAGTGTAGACTGTACGTGCAAGGAAACGTACTACGGGTCAGACTGTTTCCACGATACTTGTGAACAGTCAACCCGTAACTGTGCATGCACGGGAACGTTCTACGGGTCAGACTGCTCTCAAATCTCCGGACAACTGTTTGAACGAAACCAGTGAACAGTTAATCGAAGCCTGCGTCTCGTATGTCGATGATTCCCACGTTAAGAAGAGTCTGCAGACTACAACAAACCCAAGCATATGTATACCTCAATGTGTCTATGTGCTAGACTTGGTTCATTTCTTGGTGTTTTTCCGTGAAGCCATGACTCATATCTATGTGTTTCTGTGCTAGTCATGGCTCATATCTTGGTGTGTTTCTGTGCTAGCCATGGCTCAAATCTTAGCTTGTGTGTGTGTGTGTGCTAGCCATGGCTCATATCTAGGTATGTGTCATGTTAGTCATATCTCATATATTGGTGTGTCCGTGTTAATCGTGTCTCATATCTTTATGTGCATCTGAGTTTAGTAATATCTCATATCTTAATGTGTATCTGTGTTAGTCATGTGTCATATCTTTGTGTGTGCATGTCTGGGTTAGGGATATTCCATATCTTTGCGTGCATGTTTATGTTCGTCATATCTCATATCTTTTTATGTGCATGTCTATGTTAGTCATATCTTATATCTTTGTGTGTATGTCTATGTTAGTCATGTGTCATATATCTTGATGTGTGTCAGTGTTAGTCATGGCTCGTATCGCTGTGCACTTGTCTGTGTTATTCTCATCTCATATCTTTGTGTGTGCATGTCTGTGTTAGTCACCTCTAGTGACTCGGGCAGATGGTGCTCGTAAACCTGGGAAGGCAGACCATCTAAGGGCAGAATCCCCCTACAGAAAAGACAATCCGCTGCCTTGCAGGAAGATTGGGGACAATCAAAGGCTAAGGAAAGCAAACCTGAATAAAATGCTGGCTGAAATCGGATGCACTGGGCCACTGGCGCAGAACACAGTGCAGCGTTTTAACGGATGTTCAATCAGAGTGGATCTGGCAGACTCTAAATGTGATGTTCTGTCTGTGGGGGCAATCAACACTCATAACCTGACAGCTGTCTTCATGTGGGAGTCTGGGATCCTACTCTGATTGAGGCCAGATCGCAGAGAGAGAGAGAGAGAGAGAGAGAGAGAGAGAGAGAGAGAGAGAGGAACTACATTGATGAATCTGGACGCCATCTCAGAGTAGATGCCGTGAACATCTATGTGACATCACCCGTGTTGCAGGCACCCCCGTAGCAACCCACTTTAACTCTAGGGGTCATCGTGGTAAGGCTGATGTCCTGGTCACCGGCCTGTAGTCTTGCTCCTCTGAAAACCACAGTCGATTCAGTTTAGAAAATTGTCTGATCGCCCGTTTTGGTTGCCTCACCCCTCGTGGCATCAATGTATCCCTGTTCTTCTGATTACCCCTCTTCCTTTCACTCCCCTTTCCCAGCTCTGTACTCCTCTACCCCTAATACACTTTTCTATATCAAAGTCTAATACACAATTTCTCTGTTTATCTACATCTAGTACACTCATGTGGCGCGACAGCCTTGTGACATAGTACCAAGCTAGAGGCTAAAGAGATCAAACAGTTGTTGAGTCGACATGATATTTATACCCTCCTCTATCCGATTCATTGTAGATTTGAAAGACGCCCATTACAAAAGGTGGACCGCAACAGCAATGTTAAGCATTTTTTTTTTAATGGCGTGTGGTTACAGTACTTTTGTTCCCGCAGACGAGCTGGAGAGGGTGTCCGATGGGCGGCCGTCTCCGATATTACTCACGTTGCAGGGGCTGGTTTGTACGACCCGAAAAATGTATCGATGAGCTGAATCTGCTGATTGTGGGAATGCATAAATAAATAAAAGGTTTACTGCAACTTGGAATATATTATCACAAAGAAATGACGAAAAAGACGTTGCTGAAACGATACGAACCGGGTGTTGAAGTTAACATTAACGAACAGCTCAGGAAATTCCTAGCTTTCCATCAGCCCACGCATCGGCTGACACCAACCCGGTTTTAGAGGGCGAGGATTCGGTGGATCTACATACCGATTTGAAAACTGTCTATGTCTACTGCGATCTCATTTCACCCATGCTGGTAGGGGATGTGTTGGTTCTGTTCTCTCAGCGTTTTGCATTTACGACAAACTTCAGTCCCCTTGAGCAGGCTTTCTTCTGACATCCTTTTAGCCAACAAACGCGGAAAAACCACTGTCACTTTCACAAGTGGGTCGTCGGTGCTAACTGTAGACTTTAGAACGAGAAAAAATTTTGACCTGATGGAAAGGACACACACGCGTTCATTGGGATGTCAAACTATACGAAGATTGTTACTGCTGTAAGGCCGGGAAAGGGATGCCTGTGTTTATAGGAGGCGGGAGAAATGGGAGAGGCCGATGAATCGGTAGTTTATTTGGCGGAATCGGAACGGCTATTTGACCTGGTTAAGAACCGGCGGTAAAGCCCTACTCAGGGAAGGTGTATTTTGCAGGTCGTGCAAGACGCTTTGGCTAGCAGAAACGTCGGTGAGAAACGAGCTGAAGTGGCCGGACAGCACCTTTTTTACGTGTCAGTCAATCACCTCACTGGCGAGACAACATCAACCAACCGGGATGCGGTTTAGAAAAACGTGTGACAGCAACCAATCGGGAAGCGGTTTAGAAAAACGTGTGACAGCAACCAATCGGGAAGCGGTTTAGAAAAACGTGTGACAGCAACCAATCGAGAAGCGGTTTAGAAAAACGCGTGACAGCAACCAATCGGGAAGCGGTTTAGAAAAACGTGTGACAGCAACCAATCGGGGAGCGGTTTAGAAAAACGTGTGACAGCAACCAATCGGGAATCGGTTTAGAAAAACGCGTGACAGCAACCAATCGGGAAGTGGTTTAGAACAACAGCAGCAGCAGCAGTAGCGCTGCCTGGAGAACCCTTTATGAATAGGATAAAATGAATGGAGGAACACCCCCGCTCGTAGAATAGTAGCTGAATGGAGGGTACAGAGTTGCAGGGGACCACTACACAGTTCCGGTCAAAAGATAATTGACAGATGAGAAGCATCTGGCTATATCAAAGAACAGAAATTTCCGTTTAGGGACTGAAATCTGTAGATGGACAGGAAACCGAGAGTATTAATAGGAGACAACCTGGCCTTGGTCTATCGTTCCAGCGTGTAATGTTTTTATAAAGACCTAGTTCATTGCTGAAGCAAGACAGCTTCACGTGAGTTGCACGTGAAAGACTAGCTCATGACAGACAATAGAGAAGATCTGCTGTGTAGGCCGTATGTAGCAGAGAGCATACATATATTTGAATAAGTAAAATTTAAGAAACTCTTAACTGAGCAAAATAGGCAATTTATAGTATAAGTGGGTGTATGACAAAGATGGCTCCTATCAAGTATTTTCACTTGACTGTTAAAAGACTAATGAGATGAACAATACATGACAACATTTGGTATAATGTACAGTGTACTAATCACAACCAATTTTTGACGCGGAGTGGGCGGCGTTTTTACGTACACGTCACATGACAGTCGAGTACTTTAGCGAAATCTAAGGGAACCAGCACAGTCAGAAGTACCATTCTCTTTCGTCGAAATTAGAATTGCCACTGTGTCCGTTGAGACTAGAAGTGGACAGTAGATTTGATCAGGCAGTTGTGTGCAAAAAGGGGGGGGGGGAGTGTCGCTGCCATATATAGCTTAGAATATGAGTAAACTCTGAACCTGAACACCTGCTCAGTTGACCATTTCTGATGATGAGCTGATTCACTCCAGCTGTACAGCTTAAAATATAAAGAGTTTACTGTCACTGTGATAAAACGGACAACAGATGTGTCTCTTGAAGACATGACGGATAATGTTCACCGGAAAAATTAAATTACATATATCTATTGACCTTTCGAGCCGTTGCCGGCCCATAGGGCGTAGACCAAGATACTCCTTCTCTTATCTAAATTTTTATTCTAGCAGTTTTCAATTCTTTTAAAGATATTATATCAAATCTCGCCATTTGTCTCTGTTCTGTGCAAGCAACTCTATCTCATTGAGGGAGCCGATTCCTGCTACTCTTGTCTCTCTGAACAATGTTCTTCTCAGTGTCTCTCTGGGTTTTCCTCTTTTCCTCTTACATGTTGTTTCCCACATGAGGGCTTGCTTTGTAATTCGGGTATTATCTCTTCTCATCACATGTACAACATATGACCATCGTCTTTTCTCTATTACTGAAGATATTAATGGTTGATTGGCGATTTCTCTAATTTCCTCTTTTGTTTTGAATTCGTTCCACGCTATACTAAGTATTTTTCTTAGACATTTATTTTCGAATGCGTTCAACTTTGTTTCTTTTGTCTCTTGTTGTTTTCCAGCTTTCACACGCATACGTAAGGGTTGATAGTACATATGATTTGAATAGTCTAAGTTTTGTGTTTGTGCTGATGAGTTTTGATTTCCACAACTTTTCAAGAGCTGTACCAGGTCTATGTTTCATTAACAACATCGTTTTTACGATAGCGGCTTGTTAAACCTCTGATCAACGGTTCTATACCAAGCCGGAGAAAAATAATTTCTCAATTTTGGATACAACCGGAAACTATCAAAATTACATAGATGAGGTTAATATACTAGGTTGTTGCTACCTACACACTCAAGGAAATAAACGAAGTAAGCAGTTACAGTTCATGTTTGTTGGTTTGAACACAGAGGTTTTCACGCTACATTTTATAAACGTTTCACCAGCCCAGAGAGAGAGAGAGAGAGAGAGAGAGAGAGAGAGAGAGAGAGAGAGAGAGAGAGAGTGAAAGGAGCTTGCTGCAGCAAATTCTTACACATAGCATAAAAATATGATTGCACCAAACAAGATGTATGAAAGCTATCAACGGTCCTGAGGAGTTTCATTCAAGCTAAACAGGCTCTTCCAAGTTAACGGAGACTGCAAATAGCAGAGAGTGAGAGCCATCCGAGGTCATGGACGAGTAGCGTGTATCTGTGGATGAGCTGGCTGACCTTTATGTGCCCACGGCAGAAAAGGTATTGTTCGTAAATGAGTACGACAAGATGACTACATTTGGACTTACGGTCAATGTGGCGGATAGGCGACAGGGAACCCTTGCATCACTGCCCGAAAAATGTTCCTTGTTGCAGGTTCTTCATATTCCAAGTCCGGCTTGCTACCGGAGCTACTGAGTAGTGCTCTGTGCACACCGTGAGCTGTGTGCTTCATCCAGATGGTGTTTCTATATTCAGATTGCTTATAATGAATGATGATATCGTATGACGAAGGACAGTTCAGTTACGTTCACTTTCGGTGCAGAAACCTTGTGTCTTTTAACGTGCATCTGCTACGATGAGGACGGCAACGGACTTTCTTTGTTTGGATATTCGATGAGATGTTAATTCTGATAATTCCACTGGCACGGGCGGTTGAGCAATTATGGATTTCCATTCGTTTGTAGTGATACCGGGACCTTCGAATAACCATAACCATGGCTTCAGCCAGCTTGAGTTTGCTATTTTGAGGCCACGAGAACTAGCGTAGCCCGGAAGTTTGTAGCAGCTTGTAAAAGTTGTGAACATCACCTAACTGCAGTAACGTTCTCCTCCTCTCCTCAATCTTGCAAGTACATTATTTTTGGATGATGAGGAACAGGCTGAGAGAATATACGGGGACAGTTGGAATTTGGTTTTATAGAGGTGAATTATTTCGTAGCTCGTGTTAAGGGTTAGAAAATGCCGAGAGAATCCTACAGGGTTTTACAGAATCTTATGTATTTGATTTTATTGAAAAAAGGTTATTTCTTATTTCGTGTGTGGGCGCTGGAAATATGCATTAATTGTGGAAAGCCATTGCCATCTTTTTGACACAGTATGCAGCAAGAAAACAAACATTTCACTTACCTGTCATATGTATTTACCTCTACCTTGATCTTGTGTGAACTTACCAAGATCTAGAAGCAATTATTAACAGCTGTTTTCTGACTGGTCAACAGTCTTAGATCGAACCAGCGTACCTCATCGCTTCCAACCACTTGCTCACGCGCATAAGTATCTGCCCCACACACGAGGGCGACTGCAGTGAACTTGTGTACATGTGACACATGTCCTTGACTAAACGTTTTATTAGCGTCCTCAAACAGTCCTACCGGTTTGGCTCTAGTGGCTTGGCCCCAGTAGCTCGGCTCATGTGGCTGGTCGTGAACACCGTCAGTTTCAGAACTCGCGAAAGTTCAGACATCACTCACTGAAGGGAGATAATGTTATCCGATTGTTGTGTTGGTTTAACCTTCGCGCGATCGTTAATAAAGATCACATTATTGACTGTGCTAGCGACGGAATTCCGAGTTGACATAAACACGTTTAACAATGAGACAGAAGCGTTGATTCTTGTGGCGAAAGGCTTTGCTTAATCACGCGTGCGCATTACTTGCTAGTAGTTTGTCTTGTCGAACGTTTGACGTATATTTGAGAATAATTTCAGACACTATTAAATATTAAACAACCAATAAATGTTTTATTTTAACTTGTGCAGAGGTTTAGCAGCATATATGTGTTGTATTCAAACGCCCTATAGCCAATATATCTTGTATTTGAACAGAGGCAAACGTTTGGGGGTGGGTGTACAATTTTAGCGAAATACCAGTGGCTTCGAAAAACAGCATTATCTGTGTAGCAGTAGTAACCATGGACATGGAGCCTTGCAGATATTTATAATTTGAGTGATTTAGCGTTGTTTTTTTTTTAAATACAAGTGGTGATTATTTATTCTGTCGATTGACATTTATAGCACAAGTGCTGCGATTGTTTCTCAGAAATGATGAATGCAATCACAGATATACTACTTTATGTCGCCGCCGCCATATTTTGACCCTTTTGATTACTATCAATTCATCATCATGCCAGCAAGCGTAGGTGACCATGTCTCTTAACAACTTTCTGTCTCTACAATTGTTCATCGGTTCTGCTATTGAGTTTCTGCTATCTCAATTTCTTAAGGTGGTTGATATTTGTTCTCCTCTATTACTTATTCCATTTTTTTTTCCTCACAGTATATTCCAGGTAATCCCTTCTCATCACTATGACCAAAATATAATAACTGCTTCATTGGATAATGTGATAAATCTATTTAGCTGTTTATGGAACCTCGTTATTTTTTCTATAAAACGGCATTATCAATTTACACAAATGATCAGTCACTTTACGAACAATGCAACTACGGTACATCGTCACTTCCTCGATGTTTCTGTAGGAAACACTTTGTGACCTCCCTTTGTCGCGTCTTACTCCCACATTGCTTCCCCTTTTGTTTACTGAGTCGACTTGGTTCAGGTATTCTCAGTCTGTTATAGTTACAGCCCCACTCCCTCCTTAGCCAATGTTTATGGTAGCTGCTAGCAGTATTGACAGACTATAATCTTTGGAGAATTTAGAAAAGTGAGCACACAACGAATATGCTCGCTCAACTTATTGATGGTAATGCATCGGTAATGTCGTGTGGGACGGGAAATTTGCAGGCACCAGCGAGTGGTCTGTATTACATTTTCATTTAAGCCTTGTTTGATATTGTTTGTTGCATTGTTTGTTAAAATAAATGTATGCGTTTGATTAGAAATTAATCAGTGAACAGACTTAAGACATGAGATGACATTTTCAAGAATGTAGTGTACGGAACAAGAAGAGGCAACGTTTAGTAAATTAGATAAACATAAGTTACAAGTGCAAGAAAAAATATAAATTGCGTGATTAAGAAATGTGCGAGGAAGTATAAAACTATATATACAAATAAGACAGAATGAACGCTTGAAATACGTGCTAATGGAAAGGATACATATAACTCAAATACTTAACATTAATTAAATATGTTACATTTATGAGTAGTTGCAGTATGCCCTTCACTGTTTAAACCAGTTTTTGTGAGGGTGTTTGCTTCCCTAATCGTCGCCAGTGTCCAGGTAGCTCGAGGATTTTTGCTCTGGCTTGTCTTGTGGCGTCTGTGATAGCTTAATTTGTTGCAAGGTTTACATAATCTCATCCCGCCATCTTTTTTAAAATTTCCTCGTGACCTTTATACACTTATTAATGTAATTGTGTATGCCCTGATCGGTGAGGCATTTACAGACATTCCTTGGATTTTGTATGAGAAGTAATATAATTATAATAAGATGTTGAAGATGTACCTATAGACAGTTTTAAAGTGCAAGACACACCCATAGACATAATCTACTGCTGAAATAGATCAGTACCTGTATACAATTTACCCATTTGTGTATCAGCAAGTCTTCTCTAATGGTCCCTTTTAGATCAGAGAAGGATTCACTTGTACAAATCGCCACATTATCTATGCCATCGTATGTAAGCGATGTAAGATGGCCTACATTGGCGAATTAGGCGACCGCCTAAGACCGATGCCATGAACATTTGTATGACATCACAGGAGATGCAGGCACCCCAGTAGCGTCTCATTTCAGCTCTTAGAGTCATAAGGGTCAGGTGGATGCCCTAATCACTGGCTAGGTATCTTGTTCTTCTGACAGCCGCAGCCGATTCACTTTGAGACGCATCTTATAGACCGCAGGAGTTGTCTCACCCCACGGGGGATCAATGTATCCCTGTCTCACAGGTAACCTATTACTCTTCTCTCTCCCACTTTTTACCCGCCTCTTTCCTCCTATTTCACTCTTCCCTTCATTCTTCCCTCCCTCCTCCCTTCACTTTTCCTGCTTGGCCTCTTGCCTCTTGATTTCCCTAGAACATTCATGGTCAACATATTCTATATTTGTATGTACGTTGGTATCCATATATAGCAGTTATGATTTCTCTTTAGCGACTAGTACTTATAATCTTTATCAGTACTTATTTGACCACATTCTTTTCTTTCGCTGTGGGTATTTGAGTCCTACCTACTACTTTTTATCATTTTCTTTTATCTAAATTTATCTACCTCTCTAGGACATACTACCATACCATCGTTCTACATATATTGTTCCCCTTTGGGTCATCTAGTCTCCTATCATCCCTATAACGCATGATGTAGCACTTGGTGCAGCCATCTTCCTCGGTTTGTTCTCACCTCGGTCTACATATTTGCCCTTTCCTCCCCTTTCTTGTTGGCCCACCAACCCTTATCAAGTGGCTTGGCTCTCTTTTATTCACATCTGACTCCAAGTTGTATGCATATCGGAACCTCACTTTAGATTTCCAGCTAAGTGTTTTTACATGTTATTTATTTCCTGTTTGCAAATAACGGTTTTCCTCTAATATAGTACTTTTCTCTATCAATTTGTTCTTTCTTTTCATTTCACTTTCTATTTCAGACCCACTAGTTTTGGTTATTCTAGAACATGTCATTGAGTTTATCTTTATTTCTTTATCCGTTTCTGTGTTCGTGTTTTCTGAAGGACGCATGTAGGCCGAAACGTCATGATTGTGTTTTGTTCCTTTTTTGTAAAGCTGTCACCATAGTTTGCTGGAGTGTACGTTACATGCCACATCTTGCTCCTTGCTACCAGCTTTACCGCAGCACTGCAATTATTTTCTGTTTCCCCTTGCTTATCAACACTCAGTTGATACAATTGACCGCCCCCGTATGTTGAAACAGTACTCAAAGACAACATTAAATAGCCTCATGCAGTGAGTTTGATCTCATTGACAACTTTCAATTGACCACTCATAGCTTACAGATTACCACCCAACGTTGGTTATCTCTACACACAGACATATTCGGATTTACAATCAGGAACTCTATATGAACACTCATTGTCTTAATATAAGTTACCGATCTCCTAATGTCTGACATCAACATTCGCGTACGGAGTACAGTATATACCACCTAATGTCTGACATCAACACTCGCGTACAGAGTACAGTATATACCACCTAATGTCTGACATCAACACTCGCGTACAGAGTACGGTATATACCACCTAATGTCTGACATCAACACTCGCGTACAGAGTACAGTATATACCACCTAATGTCTGACATCAACACTCGCGTACAGAGTACAGTATATACCACCTAATGTCTGACATCAACACTCGCGTACGGAGTACAGTATATACCACCTAATGTCTGACTGACATCAACACTCGTGGACATAAAATAAATGTAGATTGTCTTTTCCTTATGATATGTATTTTCCTTTTGATGACATATCAGTTTTTTTCTCAGTCGTTTTGAACATTCGTCACTTGTAATTTTTGCTATCCATGAAATTCTAGCATTCTTCTAATAAACCATACACGAGCTGCATCAAATGTTCTTTGTGCTGTCTTACCTATCGTCCATGACTCACTTCCATATAGTAGAACAAGTTCGATGTAGCGTAGCACTTTAGGACAGGTTTTCGAAAATTAATTGACAACGATTTGTAACATAGGATATTTTCATTTGATAGAATTATGTATTTTCTTGTCCTATTCTGGTTCTAATCTCTGCAGTGAATCGTCCATCTAATGTTATTATTGGTCCCAGGTATTTGAATTTGTACACTTGTTTCAGGATTTTTCCATTTAGTATTACTCTACATTCTTGAGTACCACCTAAAGTCTAACATCAAAACTTACTGCTCATACTTTACCGCCTAAAGTCTGACATCAACATTCATGAACATAGTATAGTTTACTACCTAAAATTTTATATCAACACTCTCGGGCATAATACAGTATATCACCTAAAGTTTTATATCAACACTCTCGGGCATAATACAGTATATCACCTAAAGTTTTATATCAACACTCTCGGGCATAATACAGTATATCACCTAAAGTTTTATATCAACACTCTCGGGCATAATACAGTATATCACCTAAAGTTTTATATCAACACTCTCGGGCATAATACAGTGTATCACCTAAAGTTTGACATCAACACTCTTGGGCATAATACAGTGTATCACTTAAAGTTTGACATCAACACTCTCGGACATAATACAGTGTATCACCTAAAGTTTGACATCAACACTCTCGGGCATAATACAGTGTATCACCTAAAGTTTGACATCAACACTCTCGGGCATAATACAGTGTATCACCTAAAGTTTGACCTCAACACTCTCGGGCATAATACAGTGTATCACCTAAAGTTTGACATCAACACTCTCGGCATAATACAGTGTATCACTTAAAGTTTGACATCAACATTCACGGGCATAATACAGTATATCACCTAAAGTTTGACATTAACACTCACGGACATACTATATACCTATATGTCACCTAGAGTTTGGCGTCGAAGTGATCACAGACATATGCAATGACATATACCATACAGGATACATATCAAACGATCTAAAAACATCAACTTTCATTGCATTGCCTAAAAAGAATGGTGCAGTTGAATGCAGTGATTTTAGAACAATAAGCCTAATGAGCCAGGTAACCACAATTTTACTAAAGTTATACAAGGAAGGATACAGAATAAAATTAATACTGAATCAGATGAGCAGCAATTCGGATTCAGGAAAAACAGTGGGACAAAAGAAGCCATATTCAGCATGAGGACATAGATTGAAAAGTACATAGAAGTAAACAAACCAATATATGCCTGCTTCATAGACTACACCAAAGCATTTGATAGAATACACCATAATCAACTTATAGACTGAAAAAGATATAAATCTGGATGACACAAACATACGACTGATATGTAATTTGTACTGGGAGCAAACAGCAATAATAAAATATAACAAGGAGAACTCTACACCCATTGATATAAAAAGAGGAGTAAGACAAGGATGCATCCTATCACCAAGCTTGTTCAATTTATACACTGAGCAAATCTTTAAAAGCATCACAGAGACGCCAGGCTTAAACATTAATGGGAAGATAATCAATGACCTAAGATATGCTGATGATACTGTACTACTAGCAGAAAATCCTAAAGATCTACATCAATTACTTAATGTAATAAACATGACAAGCAAAAAATATTGACTAGATATGAATATCAAAAGACTAAAACTATGATCATAAACAAAGAGAATTCTCAAGACCTACAATTAAATAACAAAGTTGAAGGAATACATCTAGAGACAGTTCAGAACTACAACTACCTGGGACATACTATAACCAGTGATGGAAAATGTACAACTGAAATAAATAAAAGAATAGGCAAAAAGTAATTTCAATGACATGAAAAATATAATAACATCAAAACAAATAACACCAGGGCTAAAACTAAGAATAGCAAAATGTTACATCTTCTCAACATCCAGGTATGGTGCAGAAACATGGACATTTAGACCAGACAAATTAACAGAAAATTGAAGCCTTTGAAATGTGGATTTATAGAAGAATAGGTAGAATTGGATGGAAAGAAAAGAAAACAAACGAGGAAGTTTTAAAACAACTAAAAATGAAAAGAGAACTACTAAACACAATTAGAGCAAGAAAAAATGACATTTTTGGGGCATGTTAAAAGACACAACAGCCTAATAAAAGTAATATTAGAAGGGAAAATACAAGGTAAAAGAGGCAGAGGCAGACCAAGACTAACATGAACGAGTAACATTAAAAGATGGACAAATCAGCCTTTGACAATCTGCACCATCAAAGCAAGAGACAGAGTGGAATGGCGCTCCAGGGTAGCCAACCTTACATGCGGAGACGGCACTCAATTATGATGATGACCTCAGAGTTATACCCGGAACGGAAATCGCGTTCTTAAACATCAACACTCTGTCCAAATCCCCATAAAACCCAAACTGAAGACTCAGGGCTTCAAGAAAAGGAACCACACATCTTTGTTGTTGTACCAAACCAAAAAGTCCCTAAGTGTCGTCATCTTGTTGTCCTTCCAGACTTTTTTACACAGAGCGTACTCCTCTTCAGAAATATGACAGTTTTTTAGTTTGGAAAAGCAGGTCGAGTGAGGAGATAACCGCGTCTCGTTCAACTTGTTTAATTCGGTTACGTACTCGTAACAGAAAACACCCTTGGTCTCCTCAACTTTGTAAGCTGCCAAGTACTTGTTGTATGATTAACTATAACATTTATTTCACCGAGCCTGTTTTCTTCATCTATCCGCTCCTCCTCATCATCATGTTTCTCGACTTCCTGCTCCCTGTCCTCAATATATCCGTCGCCCTTCCCAAAATCGTACTTGCCCGAGTTGAAACCTATAACCGGAAACTCTTTTAGGTAAGCGGTTAGACGTTCTCTCAGGTCGGACTTCTTGGGATCACGCCTTGCCGCACACGCGGCCAGCTCTTCATACAGTCCTTTACAATCTTCTTTGACAATTTTGTAAGCCGCCTTTGAGATAGAGTTTAGATAATCAGCTCTTCATACAGTCCTTTACAATCTTCTTTTACAATTTTGTAAGCCGCCTTTGAGATAGAGTTTAGATAATCAGCTCTTCATACAGTCCTTTACAATCTTCTTTTACAATTTTGTAAGCCGCCTTTGAGATAGAGTTTAGATAATCAGCTCTTCATACAGTCCTTTAAAATCTTCTTTTACAATTTTGTAAGCCGCCTTTGAGATAGAGTTTAGATAATCAACCAGTTTATTTACCAACTTCTGAGGATCTCGGGATGTTGTAAACCCCGGACGTTGGACACCACAGACACGAACAGAGGGACATGTTTTGCTAAAAAGATTGCCGTATCAGAGGCACTTTTTGTGGTGGGCAACTCTGTGTTATCAATATAGTACTCGTAATCAAAGGTGGGCCTATAAGGATACCCGAAACCACCGGTCACGACAATACCCTCTTCCGCTATTGGGATGTTTAGCTAAAGATTCAGCCCAAGGACATTGTCAGATACAAAAACTAGAGATGAGAGAAGAAGAAGAAGACGAAGAAGAAGGGGAAACTTTTGGGGAGCCTCTTTCGCAAGCCGTAAACTCGGGGGTGGGGAGAGAGAACCAAAAAAAAACTGTCATATTTCTGAAGAGGAGTACGCTCTGTGTATAAAGGTCTGGAAGGACAACAAGATGACGACCCTTAGGGACTTTTTGGTTTGATACAACAACAAAGATGTGCTTCCTTTTCTTCAAGCCCTGAGCCTTCAGGTTGGCTTTTGCGGGGATTTGGGCACCGATATGTTTAAGAACGTGATTTCCGTTCCCGGTATAACTCTGAGGTACCTTTTTAAAACTCTCCCCAGCGATGTGCGTTTTTCTGTCGGTCCTAGAGAAATATGTCACTTCTGGGATTTGAACCCGCACACTTATACAATTAAAAGTGTCACGCGTTCTAGTACTCTGGACAATTAAAAGTGTCACGCGCTCTAGTACTCTGGACAATTAAAAGTGTCACGCGCTCTAGTACTCTGGACAATTAAAAGTGTCACGCGCTCTAGTACTCTGGACAATTAAAAGTGTCACGCGCTCTAGTACTCTGTACAATTAAAAGTGTCACGCGCTCTAGTACTCTGGACAATTAAAAGTGTCACGCGCTCTAGTACTCTGGACAATTAAAAGTGTCACGCGCTCTAGTACTCTGTACAATTAAAAGTGTCACGCGCTCTAGTACTCTGTACAATTAAAAGTGTCACGCGTTCTAGTACTCTGTACAATTAAAAGTGTCACGCGTTCTAGTACTCTGGACAATTAAAAGTGTCACGCGTTCTAGTACTCTGGACAATTAAAAGTGTCACGCGCTCTAGTACTCTGGACAATTAAAAGTGTCACGCGCTCTAGTACTCTGGACAATTAAAAGTGTCACGCGCTCTAGTACTCTGTACAATTAAAAGTGTCACGCGCTCTAGTACTCTGGACAATTAAAAGTGTCACGCGCTCTAGTACTCTGGACAATTAAAAGTGTCACGCGCTCTAGTACTCTGTACAATTAAAAGTGTCACGCGTTCTAGTACTCTGGACAATTAAAAGTGTCACGCGTTCTAGTACTCTGGACAATTAAAAGTGTCACGCGTTCTAGTACTCTGTACAATTAAAAGTGTCACGCGTTCTAGTACTCTGTAAAAGTGTCACGCGTTCTAGTACTCTGGACAATTAAAAGTGTCACGCGTTCTAGTACTCTGGACAATTAAAAGTGTCACGCGTTCTAGTACTCTGTACAATTAAAAGTGTCACGCGTTCTAGTACTCTGTACAATTAAAAGTGTCACGCGCTCTAGTACTCTGGACAATTAAAAGTGTCACGCGCTCTAGTACTCTGTACAATTAAAAGTGTCACGCGTTCTAGTACTCTGGACAATTAAAAGTGTAACGCGCTCTAGTACTCTGGACAATTAAAAGTGTCACCACTCTAGTACTCTGTGCAATTAAAAGTGTCACGCGTTCTAGTACTCTGGACAATTAAAAGTGTCACCCACTCTAGTACTCTGTGCAATTAAAAGTGTTACGCGCTCTAGTACTCTGGACAATTAAAAGTGTCACCCACTCTAGTACTGTGTACAATTAAAAGTGTCACGCCTTCTAGTACTTTGTACAATTAAAAGTGTCACGCGTTCTAGTACTCTGTACAATTAAAAGTGTCACGCGTTCTAAAACTCTGGACAATTAAATGTCGGAAAGACTAGGTTAAAAATGATCGCCGCTCAGAAAAATTTGCTTATTAAGCGATTTTTTTTTTTTCTTGTTTATTTCCGGTCTATGCCATCCATGAGGTTTGATTCTAAACTTCGTCACATTTAACAATAGCTTAGTCATCGAATGAAACATCAGAAAGAACCGTTTTCAGATGTCGGTGTTTAATGAGGTCCACTTAACGCAGGATTTGCTAGCATTACCACGTAGCTGGAGTCATGCCACCACACAGTCAGCTGAACTGTGATGTCTACCACGTAGCTGGAGTCATGCCACCACACAGTCAGCTGAACTGTGATGTCTACCACGTAGCTGGAGTCATGCCACCACACAGTCAGCTGAACTGTGATGTCTACCACGTAGCTGGAGTCATGCCACCACACAGTCAGCTGAACTGTGATGTCTACCACGTAGCTGGAGTCATGCCACCACACAGTCAGCTGAACTGTGATGTCTCTTATATGTAAGATGTGATTCACGTCTCTCTGATGTTGTTTTACTATACGTGTGTGAGGAAGTGACTGTGCATTCTCTTTTCGATGGCAGTCTTTTGGAAACGTCACCTGTGCCGTCGACTAGGGATGCGCGAAAGTCGATCTTGTCAACAGAATTTGCCAATGCACTTTAGCATTATACTGGTAATATGTGGTGGAGCAGATATGGGGAATTGCAGTGAAATTTATTCTACGAAACGAACAGAACAGAACTGACTGTGCTATCTATAAGGCTAATGTTATTCCTGTTCTCTCGGTTTCATTATTACTACTTTGCCGTTTAGAAGAGCACAGGCCACGTGGGAATCCTTCTGACATATCAGAGCATGTAGGATTCTCGTGTCCATGATCCTATTTTAAAACACTGTTGTGTTTTCTTTTGTTAAGGACAGCAGTCCAGTTCGCTCATCATTATCATCATCAAGTACCATGCATGATTGCGTAGATGATCATGTCTTCCACAACTCTTGATCTCGACAGTTATTTATCATTTCTGTGGTCGACCTTTTGTCAAGCCATTCTCTTAAGCTGCCTTGTATCTTTTCTCTTTGGTTCCCTCTATCTCTACGTCCCTCAATTTTCCCAGTTGTTACAATATATTCCAGCTGTTCTCTTCTCATTACATGGCCACAAAATGATGATTGTTTCCCCCATTTAGTGGAGATTAGCTCTCTTTTTGTATTGACCTCTTTCAGAATTTTTTCAATACTCTTCTTAGCTCCACTTCACTAGCCAGCCAATAAACAAGTTCATTAAAGTCTAAACGATTTATGATCTATATTTATCCTCTGACTAATTTTGTTGGTTTGGTAAGAATTAACATACTTATGTTATGTCACGTCATGTTTTGTTATCTTATGTTAGGATTACCATTGCTGCAGCCCAGACACATCCATAGGTGCTCCGATCTTCTCCTTGAAATACTAAGAACATCCAAGGAGAACCCTGACCAGCGTGCACAAACTCCCTTTCACGGCATGGCTTCCAGATATTGTATGATGGATTTCTGTCAGAATTTCTGTGAAGAATCTGGTGCATAAAGTTCAGACATGCTGTACTATTTTTAAAAATGTAAATACGAATAAGTAGAAAGTCGAAATGCCCTCGACAGTAATATATATATATATATATATATATATATATATATATATATATATATATATATATGCTCGTAAAATGGCTGTACTCAGATAAATACGATGCCTTGAGTGTTATTTAGCAATTATCTTATGTTGTATTTGAAGAACCCAATGTGTTAAAATTCTCATAGACCGCAAGACATTCAATGAACATACAGCGTGAGAGTCATGATCTCTGTAGGGTACAAGTCAAAAGAAAGTTGATTTGAGTCGGCTCGTCTCGTGCCTAGGTAATAGTGCTGGACATATCCATGTCTAAGGTAGTTTTTTTTTAAAAATACTATAGTCAAGCTGTCCACTTTTAATTCAATCGACGACTCATAGGTTCACCTCCATTAAGAGAGTTCTTGGTGTAACAAGAAAAGTAGGCAGGCATGCCAGGTTCTACTACATAAGGAAGCCATCCAAACGACCATCGCATTCTACCATATACAAATCGAGGGGTCTTGTTATTGCATAGCTACTATCTCTCTACATATCTTTCATTCAAACTACGTGATACCTTAAGGTCAATATTCTCTTTCTCTCTCTCTCTCTCTTTCTCTCTCTCTCTCTCTCTTTCTCTCTCTCTCTCAAGCTTCTGGCTTGATAATTTTTCTCACCTATCCGCTTTCTTCTTCTCTCGTTTGACCTTATCCTCTCTTTATCTCTCTCTCTCTCTCTCTCAAGCTTCTGGCTCGATCACTTGTTCCGTATCCTCCTTCTTATTCTCTTTTCTGATCATATTCACTCTCTCTCTCTCTCTCTCTCTCTCTCTCTCTCTCTCTTTTTTATGTGACTTTTGTCTCCACTGACCCTCTTCTCTCTCTCTCTCTCTCTCTCTCTCTCTCTCTCTCTCTCTCTCTTTTATGTGACTTTTGTCTCCACTGACCCTCTTCTCTCTCTCTCTCTCTCTCTTTTTTATGTGACTTTTGTCTCCACTGCCCCTCTTCTCTCTCTCTTTTTTATGTGACTTTTGTCTCCACTGACCCTCTCTCTCTCTCTCTCTCTCTCTCTCTCTCTCTCTCTCTCTCTCTTTTATGTGACTTTTGTCTCCACTGACCTTCTTCTCTCTCTCTCTCTCTCTCTCTCTCTTTTTTTTTTATGTGACTTTTGTCTCCACTGACCCTCTTCTCTCTCTCTCTCTCTCTCTCTCTCTCTCTTTTTATGTGACTTTTGTCTCCACTGACCCTCTTCTCTCTCTCTCTCTCTTTCTCTTTTTTTATGTGACTTTTGTCTCCACTGACCCTCTTTTCTCTCTCTCTCTCTTTTTTTTTATGTGACTTTTGTCTCCACTGACCCTCTTCTCTCTCTCTCTCTCTTTCTCTTTTTTTATGTGACTTTTGTCTCCACTGAGCCTCTTCTCTCTCTCTCTCTCTCTCTCTCTTTTTATGTGACTTTTGTCTCCACTGACCCTCTTCTCTCTCTCTCTCTCTTTCTCTTTTTTTATGTGACTTTTGTCTCCACTGACCCTCTTCTCTCTCTCTCTCTCTCTCTCTCTCTTTCTCTTTTTTTATGTGACTTTTGTCTCCACTGACCCTCTTCTCTCTCTCTCTCTCTCTCTCTCTTTTTTATGTGACTTTTGTCTCCACTGACCCTCTTCTCTCTCTCTCTCTCTCTCTTTTTTTATGTGACTTTTGTCTCCACTGACCCTCTTCTCTCTCTCTCTCTCTCTTTTTATGTGACTTTTGTCTCCACTGACCCTCTTCTCTCTCTCTCTCTCTCTCTTTCTCTCTCTCTCTCTCTCTCTCTCTTTTTATGTGACTTTTGTCTCCACTGACCCTCTTCTCTCTCTCTTTTTTTATGTTCCATTACACTTTATCAAAACAACCACATACACACACACGCAATACGAACATGTCCGAATCGAGTAGTATCAACAACATCTACAACTCACAGCTCGTTTCCAGAACGATGCAGCCACCACAAGTAACACCTTCCAATAGCTTTCTTTTCCCGCAGCTGTGTCTTGTAATGCGCTCGTAGTTTTTTAATGTCCTCTGTAAGATAATATTAATTAGTCAGATCTTTTAAAAATTTTAATCTTTTTACTTGCCATTTCCAAATCAAGCGTACACTAGGTTAAACACTCATATAAGCTATACTAGGCTGACATCATTCTAACAACAACCGACCAGCATCACAAAGCTAAAAACGTCAATTATATTGGGTGATTCCATTATTACCAGTGGCCATACTAGAGTGCATCTGACAGAATATAAGAGTTAGAACGCGCTACAGCCGAAAGAGAGAACGAGTAAACGAAAAGAAAAATTCATAATAGAAGTAAGTGGCAATGGAGATAAAATTCAAATGGAGATAAAGATCAAGTAAAGATAGATATATTGACCTTTCGAGCCGTAGCCGGCCCATAGGGCGTAGACCAAGATACACCTTCTCATATCTGAATTTTTGTTCTAGCAGTTTTCTTTTAAAGATATTTTATCAAATCTCGCCATTTGTCTCTGTTCTGTGCAAGCAGCTCTATCTCATTGAGGGAGCCGAATCCTTTTGCTCTTGCCTCTCTCATCAATGTTCTTCTCAGTGTCTCCCTGGGTCTTCCTCTTTTTCTCTTACCTGTTGTTTCCCATATGAGGGCCTGCTTTGCTATTCGGTTATTATCTCTTCTCATCACATGTCCAACATATGACCATCGTCTTTTCTTTATTACTGAAGATATTAGTGGTTGATTGGCGTTTTCTCTAATTTCCTCGTTTGTTTTGAATTCGTTCCACGCTATACCAAGTATTTTCCTTAGACATTTATTTTCGAATGCGTTCAACTTTGTTTCTATATCTCTTGTTGTTTTCCAGCTTTCACACGCATACGTAAGGGTTGATAGTACATTTTATTTGAATAGCCTAAGTTTTGTGTTTGTACTGATTAGTTTTTATTTCAACAACTTTTCAAGGCTTCTGAAAGACATTGCTGCTTTAGCCATTCTGATTCTAATTTCTTTACTTGTATCCCCGTCTCGATCAATGTGACTTCCAAGATAGATAAAGTGATCAATCTCTTCCACTGGTTTGTTTTCCATGTATATTTTGCCATCTGTTGGAATTAAACCTTTCATGACTTTAGTCTTTTCATGATTGATCTCAAGCCCAATTATATATATATATATATATACATGCATATATATTCAGTTAGGTGAGAAGTGTGAGCAAAAGAGAGAGATAGAGAGAGAGAGAGAGAGAGAGAGAGAGAGAGAGGAGGGGTCAGTGGTTGAGAAAAAGTCGCACCAAATAGAGAGAGGGAGAGAGAAACAGAATATGATCAAAAGAGAGAATAAGAAGCATGTAGGTGAGAAAAGTAATGGGGCCAGAAGCTTGAGAGAGGGAGAGATAAAAAGAGAATAAGATCAAACAAGAGAATTAGAAGGCGGATAGGTGAGAAAAATGATCGAGCTAAAAGCTTGGGAGAGCGAAAGATAGAGATAATGATTAATCTAACGGATTCTTGTGGTTTGATTATCAGATGTGTAAAAGATAGTAGCTATGAAATAACAAGACCCCTCGATTTGAATGCGGTAGAATACGATGGTGGTTTGGATGGCTTCCTTATATAGTAGAATCTGCCATGCCATGCCATGCCTCCCTACTTTTCATGTTACGTTCGGAACTCTTTTAATGGAGGTGAACCTATGGGTCGTAGATTGAACTGAAAGTGGACAGCTTGACTTTAGTATTACAAAAAAAAAAAAAAAAAGAAAACCTTATAGTGTATGTATATATATATACTCTAAATCCTGAACTCTAATTGTAGAAAGTGTACACCAATGAGGTATAATAGTATTTGGTTATAATACTTAAGAAACGGCAGGAAATTGAGGTTTAGAGTTTGAGAGTTGAGGTTAAGAATGTTATGATTTTCTTGAAACGTCTCACTTGTTGCCTTGAAATATATGAACAATGATTGGCCGACTAGAAAAACAATTATGATCAGTGGATCGCAGTAGATGTTGTGATAGATCTCGCGGTATTCTGTTGGATATAAAGTAAGTTTATAGTTCAAGGTAAGTTTGAATCTTAGTTACTCCCTTGGAGTGTGGTGTTGACTCATGCTCTATCGTTAAGTTTACAAAATGTCGAAGTTGCATTTCCGATTCGGGAATTTATTTCTATTTCAAGTGAGACGGTGATTTGACCATAGTACCTAGATATGTGAACTTTTTCACTGATTCAAGGGGTCTGTTATTTAATGTTATAACTGCGGGAATGGCTACACGCTGTTGAAGCACAATAGTCTTCTGGATACATATTGACATGGAGAATAAGTCACGTGATCTAGCTAGATTGTCAGTCATTGACTGCAGGGCGGACTCGATCGGCGAGCAACCAGTGCTGCATCATCAGCGAATAGAAGCTCCTTGATTAGGGTCTCAGTTGTTTTACATTTTGACCTCAGACGTGCTAGATTAAATAAGGAACCATCAGATCTCGTACGGATGTAGATGTTTTGAGAGACGGTTTCAAAGACCTTGTGTAGAAGGGCAAAGAAGATATTCTGAATAGGGAAAGGGCAAGTACACATCCCTGCTTGACTCCACGATTCATCTCAAAGGGATGGGAAGATTTGATGTCGAACTGGAGGGTGACAGACATATTGTTGTAAAATGACTTGATCATCTTGACTGATGTAGGTGGGTAACGAACATTTTCCAGTACCCGCTCTGTCACGGTGTCAAAAACCTTTGATGGGAACAAGTCTCTGACCATTATCGTTCATTTTAACAATACCATGATGACCTAGGATTGATGGCCATGAACGATGGTCGGTCAGATCCAATGTGTGCATTTAGATCGTCCAGCACGTAAAGTTGTACGATGGTCGGTCAGATCCAATGTGTGCATTTAGATCGTCCAGCACGTAAAGTTGTTCTACTTTGGGGATTTCATCCAAGGTAACTTGGAGCATCTCATAAAATGTATCTTTATCTTTTGTGGTTGATACATTGTTGATACGTAGGCACTGATAATGTTGATTGTCAGCTTTTGCGTGGATTGTTTATGTTATTATACGTTCTAATATACTATTAGAGGTGTTTGTAGAGTGCACGAGCTTATCCACTCCATGTAGACGATGCTGCTCAGATCCCAAACCCTGTCAGAAAAAAGTGTAGATTTTCTCACTGACTGAACCGCAGTCTGCAAACCTTATTTCCTGAAGGGCTGCAAGATCAACATGTAGTCTCTGCAGCTCCATCTTGATGAGGGCTCCCTTCCTAATGTTTTCTACATATGTGAGGTTGGTGTTATTATTTAACCCAGGACACATGGTCTTAACGTTCAATGTGCCTAGTATGAGAGATTGTGTTTTCGTTCTGCTGTGTTCTAACGAGGGTGGAACAGACATTATTTGTTGCTTGCTATGCCTGGGTGAATAATATGGAGATAATGTTTAATATTGCTTTAATCTCACAGTGTTATTTTAATTATTATTATACTTATGTTGCAGTATGCATTAATGACGATGTCCTGAGGAATCTATATTTCGCTTGTTTTTTAGATTTATTTTTTTGTTGGGTTGTACAACATTGGGACACTGAACAAAAATAATAATATTAGTCAGTTAATTTTTATGTTGGTGATATTTGAACCCAATAACGATTATGGGAAAAAAATATTTTAACATTTGGCAAATTTGACAATTTCTGGTGTAAAATAATCATATTTTAACTACAAATATTGTAATAATTTAAGGTATAGCTTTTGTTATGGTATTTATATGAATTAAAGCTGAATTATACTCTATAGTCCGTTCAGAAATTCATAATCACACCTGAATTAGTTTTGCGTGATAACCGCTTGTTATTTTGGTTTCAAAATTTGCATGCAATCTTAGAATATTGATGACGTTATAGAAATATTTTTTGCTCTGAGAAATTTAATCTAGTCTAAAAGTTTTCTTCTTTACGCTATATTAAATTCACCCTGTTCGAATTTGACACCATTTTAGGATATATACATTAATTTGGTGCGGTCGTTCACGTAAAATAGTTTGCCTATTGCAGAAACACTAACTTCAGGAAAATCCCGTGCACAAAACTGAATTGTTATTGAACGACATGACGCACCACGGCCTTGGCATTAATTACCGAAGGGAAGGCGTATCTTTATTAATTTTGTGAAGACTCAGTAGACAATTTGTTGACTTTAAATACCAACATTTATATCTAAATTACAATGAGTTTGAAATGCAAATTTATAACTATGCAAAAGGTTACTTTTTTACAATATCAGCACTTCCTTAGGGAATCCAAGATGGGGCATTTATGTTGTGATATTCATGACCCAGAGAGACGAACGCAACTCGCGCTTGGTCTTAATAAATCGTCATTTTCTCGTTGGATTAAACAAGACTCAGATTGCACTCATGTCAATCAAGGAAGGAAAAGGAAAGTCGACAGCTTTGACATGGATATCATAAAACGTGAGATTTTGAAAATGTTTGCTAATAATGTATTTGTTACTCTCAGGAAAAACAACACGTGGTGATTGCTCGAAGCAAATACCTGAGACAGATCCGTGAGCGGCGGAGTGAACGATATGATATTGTATATTTGGACGAATCATGGGTCAACGCACACCACACCTATGCTAAAGAATAGCAGTCAGTAAATGGCAAACTCAAAAGAACAATTCCGAGCAGCAAAGGCCAGCGCATTATATTAACGCATGCTGGAACCACTGAAAACGGCCTTGTCCATGATGCGGGACTTATTTTCCAATCAAAAAGTACCGACGGTAGGGACCACCATACTGAAATGATTGGAAACATTTTCAGACACTGGTTGGAGAACGATCTTTTACCAATCCTGGAGAGACCTTCATGCATAGTCATGGATAATGCATCATACCACAATGTCGTATCAGAGGAAGACAAAGTGCCTACTGCATCAAATACAAAAGAGCAAATTAGGACATGGCTTGCGAATGCAAATGTCAAATTTGACGACACATATTTAAAACCCGAATTGTTACAACTTGTGAAGAATACGAATAAGGAAAAGGTGTACCATGTTGACAAAATCATTGAGAAATACGGCCACACCTCTCTTCGACTCCCTGCATATCATGCGCACCTTAATCCAATCGAACTTGTCTGGGCTAACGTCAAAGCACAAGTTGCAGAACAGAACAGGACGTTTAAAATGTGTGATGTTGAAGTTGTGACACGCGAGTCTCTCTCAAAAATAGACATTCCGTTCTGGAAGAAGTGTGTTGAACATGTGCTGCGGGTGGAAGATGAGTACTGGAAACGAGATGGATTACTATTTGTCCAGCCAGTAATGATTATCAACCTCTTGGAATCGTCCGATTCGGAATGATTAAAATTAAGATGAATTCAATTCCAGCTGCAGTTAGGACCTCCTGGGGTCTAATGGTGACCAAAGGACAAGACTAATTGTAACCAATTGAATTCATGTTTGCAAATACGCATAACGAACAACACCCACAATGAAGCACTATGTAGATACGCCTCTGACAAGAATTGCAGTAAACTGGAAAATTTAACACGATTACTGTAAACTCTAAAATTTGAATCAACTTGTGTGATATCGTCATAAAAGATCAAAGGAATTCGCTGATGTGCAAAATCTGTTGTGTTTGTGGAATAAAAAATACCAAAATCTTTGCGTCATCAATATTCTAAGATTGCATGCAAATTTTGAAACCAAAATAACAAGCGGTTATCACTCAAAACTAATTCAGGTGTGATTATGAATTTCTGAACGGACTATAGCACAATTGTGTGTCACTGATATTGTATGTGATTTGCTCACTTGTTCATGGATGTTAAAATACACACACTTCTTCTGTTTTACATTCAAAGTGATTAAACGAGGTCATATCTTAAAATATAAAAACTATTGCGGTTAAATGGGAGCCGGGATAGCTCAGTGGTTAGTGAACTGCACTACAAAGGACAAGGGGTAGGGTTCGATCCCAACCGACGGCTTCCGGGTTCACCCAGCCTTAAATGGGTACCGGATTTTTTTTTCTGGGAAAGTCAAGCAGCACGGGCGTAATACCGACCACATTACCCCAAAAATCATGTACTGAAGGTCTGTACAATATAGGGTCACTAACACCATATTCCCTATACGCCACTTGGCGTGACGGGGGTACTTGACTTACTTTTTACTTATTGCGGTTAAATATTGAATATTGCACCACCAGAAACTCCCAGATTTGCCCAAAGTTAATCTTCTTGTTACAGGAGCATCAAATTTTAAACTATCATTCATACGTAAATATTGACTTTAGCTCAAAAGCTGACGTTCTGGGTGGTGTACCACAAATTAGTAGTAATAAAATGTCAATTTGAAGGATAGCATTATGACGAATGAATACACACAAACAGCTGTGCATGTTTCACAACTGAGAAAATATATCAATACCATTAAAACGTAATCAACAAACAGCTGTGCATGTTTCACAACTGAGAAAATATATCAATACCATTAAAATATAATCAACAAACAGCTGTGTCTTGGCTTTATTCACGCACAAGTTCTTAGTTGTGTGCAAGGTAGTGACATTCATAGCTTATAATTGAGATTGAGATTTGTGTACTCGAGGTGTGTTGTCACACGTTGAGTGTGTTGTACGACTGTATGGGATTGGGGGAGAGGGGGGAGGGTGTTGCATGAAATAGACCTGGTTGTCAGTCTGAATGATAATGTAATATTGTAGAGATCGTCATTTATCACAACGACAGAGGCTATTATTATATAGAAAACACCCCCTATTTGAATTAGATATTGGGTTTGAGAAGGTTAAACAATGTACTAAGCGAGGGAGTTAATACAGTTAACAGGGGAATGATCGGGAGATGTCAAGTTATTCAGTCACATTTGACACTAGTCAATTTTGAGGAACATTTCGAGATCGTATGATCGTGTATATAGTCACGTGTCAAACTCGACTAGCCAAATTAAAGAGCTGGACGAGTCAGTTTCCGCCAGTACCTCGAACAGACAAGACGTACGGTTCAGGAATAGAAGTAAAAAAAAAAAAAGTAAAGTACTCCCGTCACGCCAAGTGGCGGCGTATAGTGAATATGGTGTTAGTGACCATACATTTTACAGACCTTCGACACATGCTTTTTGGGGTAATGTGGTCGGTATTACGCCCGTGCCGCTTTACTTTCCCAGAAAAAAAATCCGGTACCCATTTAAGGCTGAGTGAACCCGGAAGCCGTCGGTTGGGATCGAACCCTATCCCTTGTCCTTTGTAGTCCAGTTCACTAACCACTGAGCTTTCGCGGCTCCCGTTCAGGAATAGAGAGAGTGGGAATTTGTGGAGGATATATTTTTTATAATGTATTGAGTTATTTGCTGGTCATCATCATTGCATTCAGAAAATGTCCATAGGTGCTCTGATCCCCTCCTCAGCAATTCCCGCAGTGTCCAGCGGCTCACGACTCAGTTCTGTGTTGGTTGATAAGTCTTCTTACACGCCCACTAAGTTTCTCGTTTCTGGCTGTGCCCATCTTAACTCTCATCTCTTTCATCCGAAGGAGTGACGTGGAGTCATGGTTGTCGAAGTCCTGTGCCCTTCCCACATCTCGGAGGGCACTGATGATGTCCGCCCGATCCATTGGTTGACCGTCCTCAACGATAGCGCAGCTAGCCAACCTGTCCGCTCTTTCATTTTCCCGTACTTCCGCACGTCCTGGGACGTAGACAAAGGTGACCGATGATCTCCGCATTGACCACGACCGTGTTCTTTTCCCTACATTTCTTGTCGATTGTGACAATACACGAGAATGTCTTCCTGAATGACGTTGACACCGGTATCCACTCCTCACCAGTGTTGATATTGGTAAGCCCACATACCTTTTTGAAGGCATCATCTGCTCGACCCACCCATGATTTTCCTTTTTTAGCCTGACACCTTTCCGTGTGTTGACCTCGTGGTGTTCCCGATTGTATGTAGCTATCTACGACTGTGTGTCCAAGTCTATAACGACTATATTAGAATTCTAGGAGAGGTGTTCTGTCTGGAGAGATCCGGCCTTACATCACAGAAAGATAGACGATGACCATCTGGTAAGAACCTGCCTAGAATACTTACTATACAATAAAAAAGGTTGTGATTATATAAAGAACTCCAAACTGTCACCATAAAGGAGCCTGTAATTACACAGAGAACACCATAAAGGAGGTTGTAATTATATAGAGAACACCAAATTATAATAAATAATTAATAATTAAAAAATAGACTTCCGTTTCAAAATGGTGGAACGTTTCACGTTCTCTCGATCGCTGCAGAAAATTGATCTGGGGTTTGATTAATTTCGGCTCTCTGATGCAATTTTCTGTGTTGAAATAAAAATGATATTCTACTTAGCAAATCTGCGCCGACGAAGTGGACAAATCTGCGCCGCCGAGTACACACAGCAATGTTCCTTTTTGACAAGTCAAGTATTGTAAAAGCGACCTTCACCGTCTAGTGTTGACATGCGGTTTACGTCACATCGAGTGCTGTTCAATGGCCGACGTTGGAATTGTTTGACGCAAGTTATTTACATGCTGGAACGCATTAATGTTGACTGCTCCGTCAAGTTGACAGAATTTTTTTTCTTTGGGGAATTTGCACCGTGTTTCGTTCGTTGAACGCTAACCGTAGGGTCCGTTGTGTGACGGGGATAATTCGACAACTAACTGTGTGTTTATATGTTCGGTTGGAGTCAAGAACGACGTCCTAACATCATTAAGCGCTATACATTTTTTGTTCTCTATATGACGATCATCATTTTCGGGAGGACGTGAACTTCCGGTATATGGTGGATAGGCGGCAGGAACCATTGAAGGTTATGCATGAAAAGTGTTCCTTCTTGCAGTTTCCTCATATTCTAAGTCCGGCTTGTTGCAGGAGCTGCTGAGTTAAGTGCTCTGTGCACACCGTGAGCTGTGTGTCTCATCCATTTTGATCATGTTTCGATATTCCAATTGTTTACGATGAAGGATGATATCGTATGACAGGGAACCGTTGGCTGTGTTTACTTTCTGCGCGGTTTCGCCTTATGTCTTTTGGCGTGTGCTGAGACTGCTACGATGGGACTACAGTTACCTTTCTTTGTTTGGAAGATGAGTGAGTAATTCAGATGATTACGCTGGCACGGGTGGTTGAGCGATAATGGATTTCAATTCGTTTGCATTGATACCGAGGCCTTCCATAACCAATAACCAATAATAACCAATAACACCAAATTATCACCATAAAAGAGGTGAATATATAGAACACACCAAACTATCACCATAAAAGAGGTTGTGATTATTATAGAGAACACCAAACTATCGGAATAAAAAGGGTAAAAATTGTTATTTATTTTACTGTAATGGTTGTTAGTTAATAATAACAGGTTTACATTGAACGTATTCGTCAGTGTACACTTTTCTGTGCAGTACAGGCCTTCTGCATGTGCACTTAAGACCCACTTGCTGTGGAAATGTATGGACGAGACAGTGGAGATTCGAGCGAAGAATATTGACGATAGCTTACTAGTTTGGATAGTTTAAGTAAGAGCTAAATAATAGACAGCTATCCTACTTACCAATGCCAAGTGTGCTATGTTTTGCATTGCATGGTCCGGATAATTGATCTCTCATGATTTTTTATGACGTTTCCATGGAAGCAGTAAAAGATGTGGGCGTGTACAAGATCTCTGAATGTCCGCTATGACCGATACATTGCTGTCAATAGATTTCTTAAAAGACTAATAAAGGGGTTGGTGTTGGTTATGACACCTCGGTTGATCTATGGCCTGACTGTCGATTCTACCACCAATGATTCCAACCGGTTTAGGGATGGAAAGTGGCCGCCTTAATGCATTACCGTCTGGGGCTATTGATGTGAGTATTGTTTTATCGCCATTTATTGTAGACCTTTCATTCCTCTACTTTGACGTAAGGATACAGTACAGAGAATTTCGTCGGTCACGTGACATGTTCGTAGGGGTTAGTATATGTATTCAATGTTCTTATGTATTGGATCGCTATTAAGCAATGTTATGTAGTGTAGAAGAGGAGTGTAGAAGTGTAGAAGATTTTACAGTGGGTGGGTTAGGAGGCATCAAGTAAACGAACGACAGTGAAATTAGTTTTTAAAAAAAAAGACATTATGAAGACAAATATTTCTTGAGATTTTCTCAACTAAAGTAATTAACCTTAAATATTAATCTTATACACGCACTTTCCTTCCAGTGCTTGCACTCGTAAACGTCATTCACGGTTTTTGCGAACTGGATTTTACCGTAGATTAATATACTATTTAAATGTGTTGTTTATTGGCATTTGGTTATTGGTTATGGAAGGCCTCGGTATCACTGCAAACGAATTAAAATCCATAATTGCTCAACCGCCCGTGCCAGTGGAATCATCCGAACAACTAACTCATCTTCCAAACAATGAATGGTAACTGCAGTCCCCATCGTAGCAATCTCAGCACACGCCAAAAGACATAAGGCGAAACCGCGCAGAAAGTAAACACAGCCAACTGTTCCCTGACATACGATATCATCATTCATCGTAAACAATTGGAATATCGAAATATGATCAAAACGGATGAGACACACAGTTCACGGTGTGCACAGAGCACTCAACTCAGTAGCTCCTGCAACAAGCCGGATTTGGAATATGAGGAAACTGCAAGAAGGAACACTTTTCAGACATAGCCTTCAATGGTTCCTGCCGCCTATCCACCATATACCGGAATTTCACGTCCTCCCGAAAAAGATGATCGTCATATTGAGAACAAAAAATGTATAGCGCTTGACGATGTTAGGATTTCGTTCTTGACTGCAACCGAACATATAAACACACAGTTAGTTATCGAATTATCCCCGTCACACATCAAACAACAGACCGTACGGTTAGCGTACAACGAACGAAACACGGTGCAAATTCCCCAAAGAGGAAAATCATCGGTCGACTTGACGGAGCAGTCCACATTAAATGCGTTTCAGCACATAAATAACTTGCGTCAAATAATACCAATGTCGGCCATTGAACAGCACTCAATGTGACGTAAACCGTAATTGTCTTATAAAGCCTTCGAACACGTCATAAACGAAGACTGCCCCTTTGAGCCATGCCTCTTTTTTGTATCTATAACCTCAGAGTGTGGGTGGGAATGCACGTTTTTGTTCAGGGTAACATGTGAGTACACAGGCAACTATTTTCTCTAGTAGCTTGCCCGCAGTGTTCTGCACCGTGATGATTTTGTAGGCACTGATTTGAGAATGGTACTTGTTTGGCTTCAATAGCGTTAGTAAGTAGCTGTGTAGCCACTCCTCCTTAATCTGGACACTCTGAATGCTGGCAATTAACTTTTTGGCCAGTTTTTTTAAGTCGTCGTCATTTGAATCGCCTATGTCGTCGTACCGAACAATATCTGGATCAGGAGTAGTGTTGTGTGACCTTGTAAGTGTTGTGTGACCTTGTAAGTATTGTGCGAATGACATATGTTGTGAGTGTTAGATCTTCTCCCAGCACTACATCCTCACACAATTCTGAGAGTGGCCCTCGTATCCTCATTCCTACAGTCTAATTTCTTTGGTCAGTCTGCTCAATGTAGCAGGCAAGCAAGTCCTTCTCTTTGCTCTCATCAAATATGTGCCATTTATGACCTAGCCTATGCTCTAGAGTGTGGCATGTCTCTGTGTCGTGGTGTGCCATTACCATGTCTCTGATGAAGGCGCCAGAATGTGGCTAGCGATTGTTTTCTAAAGTGATCAGAGCACACTTTTATTTACAGAAATCATCCCACTTAGGATCCTTAGTCTGCTTAGCACAAAGTTTAAAGTGCATCATTGTATGGTCGACCTCTTCTTACAGACGCTTCAAGAGTTCAGGTTGTGTTCTTCCATTCTTTCTGGCTTTCTGCCATGTCTTGGCCGTTGTCTCTTGCTCCGCCAAGCTTCCTCGACTTCTACGTTCCACCATGACGACTACGTCCATCTCTCCTGCCTCCTGCGAGGGGCGCCATTTCCTATGTCTGATTTTGCTAATGACGTCCTGGTCTGTGTTCTTATAGTGGGGATGTATTGAGCTTGCATTTTCGGGTTTCTATTTCTGCCTTTCTCAATTAGGATGACACATGGATAGTGACCACTTCTGTTGAATCCCAGTACCCTCCACCTGAAGGTCTGTACATTTTATGGTCACTAACACCATATTCCCTATACGCCACTTGGCGTGACAGGGGTACTTTACTTTTTTTTTTCTTTTATGTGCGCGCTAGATAATGGAACTGTGATTTGGTGCGTCCCATGACGTCATTTTTACCATGTTACCTCCATGTGTGTGCCACATATCTACACTCTACACCCCAGAAAGAAATACTGAATATAACAACATCATGTGCCGTCTGTGATATTAATGACCACAAACAAGGAGCATCCTGTATGATTGATACAACTGTTGCACCAAGCACTTCATCAGCAGAGCCAGATTTATGGAATGTTAATCTGACATTGTTCTTGAATGATGTTCAAGTTAATGAGACATCAGAATCGTATGGCAGCAGCTACAAGAAGGGAGCAGAGAACATCAAGTTCTGCTACTATAAAGGAGACTTGCCTTGCTATCACAGAATTGCCTTAAATGGGATCACTGTAGTTGAAAACTTCTCCTCTTGTGTAAATTACACATTCACATCCAAGAGTGAATCAGTGAAGGTCACAAAATCATATTATCTCTGTGGTTTTACTAACTACAGGTCAGGTGGCTTCTGTTGGATTGGAAATGATAACTTACCACCACTGTGTGTCTATATGTTTGGAATTGGAGTCATCAACGATGGCCTAACATCATCAGGTGCTACGACGATCATCATTTTCGGGAGGACGTGAACTCCCATGGTATATGGTGGATAGGCGGCAGGAACCATTGAAGGCTATGTCTGAAAAGTGTTCCTTCTTGCAGTTTCCTCATATTCCAAATCCGGCTTGTTGCAGGAGCTACTGAGTTGAGTGCTCTGTGCACACCGTGAGCTGTGTGTCTCATCCGTTTTGTTCCTGTTTCGATATCCCGCTTGTTTACGATGAATGATGATATCGTATGACAGGGAACAGTTGGCTGTGTTCACTTTCTGCGCTGTTTCGCCTTATGTCTTTTGGCGTGTGCTGAGACTGCTACGATGGGAACTACAGTTGCCTTTCTTTGTTTGGGAGATGTGTTAGTAATTCTGATGATTCCACTGGCACGGGCGGTTGAGCAATTACGGATTTTAATTCGTTTGCAGTGATACCGAGGCCTTCCATAACCAATAACCAATAACCAATAACCCTCCACCTGCAAACCGGTGATGAGGTGGAAGACATAACTACCAGGTCTATGACACTATCAAAGTTCCCTGTTCGAGTGGCCATTCTGGTTGCATTTCTATTGTTCAAGCACACTAAATCGACCGACTCCAGTGCGTTCTCTAGAACTCCCTGCTTGTTGGTTATGACGTTACCCCACTGATTGCCTCTAGTATTAAAGTCTCCACAGAAAATGACGCTCCTCTCCTCGAACACGAAGATGTTCTGCCATTATTGTATGTCCATCTTCCCTTTACAGGCATACACATTTACAAGCACTAAAGGAGCTGGGATCTGCACCCTAACAGCACAGCACGTACGTGCAATTCTTCACTGTCCCACGAAGACTTATCAACCTCAACTGCCACCATATTGTTTCGCACAAGGATGGCCTGTCCAATGTGTCTTCTGTTGTAGAAATAGTAAAATCCAGGGGCACAAACCGTCTTATCACCATTGTCATTTTTGTTGTGTTCCTTTTTTGTAAAGCTGTCACCATACCTTTTTGGAGTGTATGTTACACCCCACTACTGGCTCCTTATCACCAAGAATCATTTCTCGCAAAATCCTTGTATCGTTGATTTATGGAATCACAGTTCCATTATCTAGCGCGCACATAAAAGAAAAAAAAAAGTAAAGTACCCCTGTCACGCCAAGTGGCGTATAGGGAATATGGTGTTAGTGACCATAAAATGTACAGACCTTCAGCACATGATTTTTGGGATAATGTGGTCGGTATTATGCCCGTGCCGCTTTACTTTCCCAGAAAAAAAAAATCCGGTACCCATTTAAGGCTGGGTGAACCCGGAAGCCGTCGGTTGGGATCGAACCCCACTCCGTGTCCTGTGTAGTCCAGTACACTAACCACTGAGCTATCGCGGCTCAGCGCGCACATACTTTAAGTTTAACCTCTCGCACTGCGTCCGTTTCTTACACATTCCAGCACGTTTGCCTTTTTCTGTTTTCCTTCTTCGATGTTGTCTTTTAGGCTTTATCTAAATACTTCTTGTCGTCATTGTTGATTTTATCGCTGAAAGTCGATGGTTGTGGATGGTCTAGACTCAGGTGACACTCACTCGGTCGCACGGTCCAGAACCCGTTCCCACATTAAAAACTAGCAGCATCAGGTATACAGTTCCCTTCCACGTGGATCCACCGTGAACTGTTTATTTTCTTCATTCAGAATAATACAGCAATGAAATCACACTTTCTTGCCGGCGGACCGGCGAAAAAACACCACTATCTTGGGTTGCACCGAAAGCGCAATGGTCGGATTGTAGGGGTGAAATTGTATATTAATGGATTCTTTGTGATTTCAGGGGCGGGCTGTGATGGGGTGGGGGAATGTGGTAAACATAGCGAAAATATAAGAATAGAAGTAAGCCAAAATTCACTGATGGAAAAAGATGGATAAAGTGTTAAAGTAGGTATTGTCGTTGAATCGGCGTCGATATTCTGCTATGATATATAAGAGAATCTTTAATTTTCCGTTGATTGATGTATATGTATACAGCAATATATATAGAAAAAAAAAATGGTCGAATCTTTGGGTGGGAGGTTTTCTGGTTAGATTTGCCTACCGCAAATGTTTTACGCAGGAAAATGTAGGGAAATAAATGTAAAAAGTGGTCAGAGATGGCTGTGTCTAATAAGTGTAGGTGTCATTATGAGTAGTTATGTCCCTAAGAATGACAGATATTGGTTAAATGTGGTCATGGCTATAGCGGTTGGTCGTATAACTGATGTGTATATGAGTAATAATAGACAGTTGATGAGGCTGGGGTAGGAGGTTTCAGGCTAGATTTGTCAGCCACAAAGATTGTATATAGTAACAAATGCTACCCCCAAATGTTTATATTTGAAAAAAATATGAAAATATCGAAAGATTTCGCATAACATGTAGCTAAAAAAATTATTTCCCGTTCTATTATATAGGATATAGAGTGAAAATATTAAAAGTGGTCAGAGTTGCCTGTTCTTGTCTAATAAATGTAGGTGTCGTTACGGGTAACTATGGCCATGGGGACGGTGGATAACCGATTTGTATGTGAGTAGTAGTAGACAGTTGAAGATGACATTTCAGTAAACAGGTATATGTTCGGGAGTCGGGATGGTGTTGTATAAAGGTGGGATGTGTAGTTATCATAGAATGGTTATTTTGTTCGTAACGGCTGTCAATAGTAGAAGGTTGGGCTTGTAGTGCAATAAAAATATAAATTACTGTAGACTTACCAGGTTTAGCCAAAGTTCTCTCAGAGTATTTTTCTCATGTGAAACATTTTCCAATGTCCACTCGTGACCACTCGGGAGAAAACAATTCCAATAAAAAACACAGGAATCTACGACAATACCCACACAACATGATCATTCTACCGGTCCACCGTTCAAGTATTATCAGTCATCTGATCAACCGCCATACCCACGACCATAATTAACCAATTATCCATTACCTCATGGACTTAACTATCGATAATGACACATGCACTTATTAAATAAGCCATCTCCGACAACTTTTAGTTTTGTTTTTCTATATTGTTCTGTATAAAAGATTTGCAGTAGGCAAATCTAACCTGAAATCCTGCTCCCACTAAAAATGCATCCACTGTTCATGTTTTTCCTATATGTCTTGGGGAATGCCTACACACATTTGGACTTCCGTTGTAAAGATGGTGGATCTAGTCCACGCTCTCTCGATCGCTGCAGAAAGTGCATTCGGGATCTGATTAATTTCGGTTCTCCATTGCTCTTTTCTGCATTAAAGTAAAAATGATGATCTACTTATTACATCTGCGCCGTTAAAGCGAAGTTGTACGCCGGCAACAGTCCCTTTTTGACAAATCAAGTGTTGTGAATGCGACCTTATACCATCTAGACATGATCTGCGCTTTACGTCACATTGGTGCTGTTCATGACCGTTAGTGGAATTCCTTGACGCAAGTTATTTCCGTGATACGTATTAATGTAAACTACTTCGTCAGCCGCAGTTTTATCTCTTAAGGAATTTGCACCGTGTTTTGATCGTCGAAGGCTGCTTTCACTAGTGTAATCAGTAATCTAAAGGGAGCGAAATTTTTGTGAGTATGACATATTTGTGTGATACGTCAACGTAATGGCTCAACGTACATCTCTAGAACGGCAGTACGCTAATCTTACGGTCTGTTGTTTGATGTGCAACGGGGATAATCTGACGATGAACTGAGTGTCTATATGTTCGGAATTGGGGTCAACAACAATGGCCTAACATCATCAAGCGCTATACATTTTTTAAAATACGACGATCATCATTTTCAAGAGGACGTGAACGTCTATGGTATATGGTGGACTTCTATGGTATATGGTGGATAGGCGGCGGGAACATTGAAGGCTAAGCATGAAAAGTGTTCCTTGTTGCAGTTTCCTCATATTCAAAGTCCGGCTTGTTGCAGGAGCTACTGAGTTGAGTGCTCTGTGCACACTGTGAGCTGTGTGTCTCATCCGTTTTGATCATGTTTCGATATTCCAATTGTTTACGATGAATGATGATGTCGTATGACGGGGAACAGTTGGCTGTGTTCACTTTCTGCGCGGTTTCGCCTTATGTCTTTTGGCGTGTGCTGAGACTGCTACGATGGGGACTACAGTTACCTTTCTTTGTTTGGGAGATGAGATATTAATTCGGATGATTACGCTGACACGGGTGATTGAGCAGTTATGGATTTTAATTCGTTTGCAGTGATACCGGGCCCATCCGTAACCAAATAACCTACACCGATTCAGCTACAATACCTATATCAACCACCCATCTTTTAACATCGGTGAATTTTGGCTCACTATTATTCTTATTATTTTTCTCTATCTTTACCACACCTACACACCCCTCACCGTCCAGCCCTAAAATCACTAAGAATCCGTTAAAATACAAGTTCACCCCTACAACATGACCTTCCTTAAATTACATTTCGTCTCCTAAAAAATCGATTAAAATTCATCCCCAAGGACAAACTGGCAATTAAATTTATTATACACAATTAACTGTGACCACTTTCTTATTTCATATTCCATCCTTGAGCTTTGGGTCATTTTCTCTATAGCCGCGCCTAAAATTACTAAGAATCCAATATAATAACCAACGATCCATTTAAATTCACGCTAAATCAGTCATCTCCCATGAAATTCCATTAGCATACACTGAATCGTTCAACTTTGGTTCTTACATTTATCGACCAAGATTTGTTTCTTATATTTTTACTATATTTTACTATATATTCTTCAGTCGCTAAGATTCCATGTAAAATGTAATTAAAACACAGTTTGGAAAATTCAGTCAGTCATTTATGAATCGGCCATACTTTATTCTTCGTATCTATTTATCTGTCGCTCTTTACCACCCCTACACCACAAATACCATTCAAGGATCATAAAAACCCATTCAAAGATATTACAATAGACTTTAAACAAATAGTTTGGTGAACTATGAGTCGGTCATATTTTATCTCTTTAAGGTCACTCTGTAACACTCCCCCCCGCCCCGCCCCGCCCCGCCCCGCCCCGCCCCGCCCCGCCCCCCACCACCACATTATACATACCTCTCCGTCGCCATAAAACCCCATTAAAAGTCTTTAAAATACACTTTAAAAAATTAATCTGACAAATTTGTCTTTGGCTATTATCTTTTACCAACTTCAGAAACACCCCTACAACTCAACCAACCCTCTGATACCATTCTGCCTGAAAAAGCAATTAACACTAATTAAAATACACATTTTAAAATGCAGTTGGTCAATTGTGAGTTGCCCCTATTTTTCTTATATTTGACTATTATATCTGAACAATTATCTATCCTTTACTTCCAAGTTTTTTTTACGATTATCTCCCTCTTTTTATTGTTTAATTGCGTCCGCTTTTCACGGTTATCTCCCCCTGTTGTTTCGATCATTTTGGGGCAGATTGGGGTTTTCCACTGATATTTGATGAGTGTGCGGGGTGTCCGTATCCATCCCTGTCCATCGAAATCGACATCAAATCTATCAAAATCTACAAAAACAATCAACATTCATAAATTTCACCCATAACATGGACACCAAGACCATACAATACTGCTGTCTTTACATGTTTAGGAACTTGCTTCAGAAGAAATGTGAGCACTTATGGACTTGTCCGTCTTGATCAGCTTTCTGTGAATGATTCAGATATCTGATGTCAGGTTTCAACAGTGAGTTTTTTTCAGCTCCATCTACTGCATCTCTCTTGGAGTGTAAATTCTCTACAAAGTCCAGTTGTTGTTTGTTTGTAATCGCCAACTTTATAACCCTTTATTGCGATGAACTTAATTTTGGGTGAATACTTTTACCAATTTTTGCACAGACAGCCCCGTGTTCAGGTGTCCCTCGCTTTACAGACATATATTCTTTGACTTCTGAAGTGCTTCATTTTGTCCTCAAGAGTTGTAACGTTCTTGAGTAGATTTATTTTCCTATTAATTGTGCCTGGGCTGTTGATCTTATTACTCAGAGAGGACTAGACATTGGATCTTATTACTCAGAGAGAACTAGACATTGGATCTTATTACTCAGAGAGGGCTAAACATTGGATCTTATTACTCAGAGAGGACTAGACATTGAATCTTATTACTCAGAGAGGGCTAGACATTGGATCTTATTACTCAGAGAGGACTAGACATTGGATCTTATTACTCAGAGAGGGCTAAACATTGGATCTTATTACTCAGAGAGGACTAGACATTGAATCTTATTACTCAGAGAGGTCTAGACAGTGGATCTTATTACTCAGAGAGAACTAGACATTGGATCTTATTACTCAGAGAGGGCTAAACATTGGATCTTATTACTCAGAGAGGACTAGACATTGAATCTTATTACTCAGAGAGGGCTAGACATTGGATCTTATTACTCAGAGAGGACTAGACATTGGATCTTATTACTCAGAGAGGGCTAAACATTGGATCTTATTACTCAGAGAGGACTAGACATTGAATCTTATTACTCAGAGAGGTCTAGACAGTGGATCTTATTACTCAGAGAGGACTAGACATTAGATCTTATTACTCAGAGAGGACTAGACATTAGATCTTATTACTCAGAGAGGACTAGACATTAGATCTTATTACTCAGAGAGGACTAGACATTGGATCTTATTACTCAGAGAGGGCTAGACATTGGATCTTATTACTCAGAGAGGACTAGACATTGGATCTTATTACTTAGAGAGGACTAGACATTGGATCTTATTACTCAGAGAGAACTAGACATTGGATCTTATTACTGAAGAGAGGGCTAGACATTGGATCTTATTACTCAGAGAGAACTAGACATTGGATCTTATTACTGAAGGGAGGGCTAGACATTGGATCTTATTACTCAGAGAGAACTAGACGTTGGATCTTATTACTCAGAGAGGGCTAGATATTGGATCTTATTACTGAAGAGAGGGCTAGACATTGGATCTTATTACTTAGAGAGGGCTAGACATTGGATCTTATTACTTAGAGATAAGAGGAAGAAAGTAAAACCACGAGGAAACCATGGATTCGATTTAAAAGAAAAGACAAATTCCTAGAGTGGCAATCGAGCCCGTGACTTTCTTGTCCAGATACGAATGCCTTACTTGTAGATCACCCAGCCCCCTGAAAGTCCATTTGAATGTTTGCAAAATCCATATTGGCTTCTAGTCATCATTTTAGCCGTAAATCATCCAGACACGGACAAGTTGTGCCATTCATGTATTATATATGTTTACCGTAAATGTTTACCGTAAATGTTTACTACCGGCATTCCTTGAGTTTACTTTAACATCCGGTCTTGTCATCATCATAATCATCATCATCATTGAATGCCGTCTACACATCGAAGGTTGGCTATCATTGAGTGTTATTCCACTCTGTCTCTTGCTTTGATGGTGCAGGTTGTCATTGGCTGACATGTCTATCTTTTGAAATTACTCGTCTATGTTAATCTTGGTTTGCCTCTGCCACTTTTACCTTGTATTTTCCCTTCCAAGATTACTGTTGGTACCCTTTTAAAATCTTGTATAAAAATCTCATTTGTCTTATTTGAATTGTGTTTAGTAATTCTCTTTTCATTTTTAGTTGTTTTAAGACTTCATGATTTGTTTTCTTTTCTTTCCATCCAATTTTTTCTATTGTTCTATAAATCAACATATCAAAAGCTTCAATTTTGTGTTCTGCTTTCTTGTCTAATGTCCATGTTTCTGAACCATACAGGAATGTTGAGAAAATATAACATTTTGCTATACTAAATTTAAGCCCTGGTGTTATTTTTCTTGATGTTAGTATATTTTTCGTGGCGTTAAATTTACTTTTTTGCCATACCTATTCTTTTGTTTATTTCAGTTTTACATTTTCCATCACTGGTTATAGTATGTCCAAGGTAGTTGTAACTTTGAACTGTCTCCAGGTCTATTTCTTCAACTTTGATATCCAATTGCAGATTTTGAGTATTATCTTTGTTTATGAGAATAGTTTTAGTCTTTTTGATATTCATATCTTATTAATATTTTTTGCTTGTCATGTTTATTTCATTAAGTAATTATTGTATATCTTCAGGATTTTCTGCTAGTAATACAGTATCATCAGCATATCTTAGGTTATTGATTATCTTTCCATTAATATTTAGGCTTTGCATCTCTGTGATGATTTAAAAGAGTTGCTCAGTGTAAGAGAATTGAACAATCCTGGTGATAGGATGCATCCTTATCTTACTGCGCTCTATATATCAATGGGTGTAGAGTTTTCTTTGTTTTAATTTATTATAAATATAAATATAGCTGCTTGCGCCCAGTATAAATGACATATTAGTCTTATGTCTGTGCCAACAAGATGTATATCTTTTAAGTTGTCTGTAAATTGTTTATGATGTATTCTGTCAAAAGCTTGGTGTAGTCTATGAAGCAGGCATATATTAGTTTGTTTACTTCTGTGTACTTTTGGATTAATATTCTCATGCAGAATATGGATTCTTTTGTCTCACTGTGTTTTTCTGAAATTCAAATTGTTGTTCTTCTATTTCCATATGTATTTTTTTCTGAATCCATCCTTGTATGACTTTTAGCAAGATTTTTGTAACATGGCTCATTAGGTTTATTGTTCTAAAAGTACTGCATTCAACTGCACCATTCTTCTTAGGTAATGCAATGAATGTTGATTGTTTTAGATCATTTGGTATGTATCCTGAATGGTATTTGTCGTTTCATACGTCTGTTATCACGTCAATACCAAAATCATCTAGTGCCTTTATCATCTCTATCTGGAGGCGAAGGCGCGCCTCCCAGCACCAGAGCTGGAAGTTGTTAGCGACCCACAGCTGATGGCTTGCGCCAGGATCGGTGAATCAAAACCATCCAGACCCTGCTCCACCTCTCCGTGGTGCCTCCAGTAACAGACGAACCTGTCTAGTCTGGCCAAGCGTGCAAAGATCGAAGAGGGAAGACAACCCGGTACTCAAAAATGTCGTGCTGAATTCGGATGTGTTGGGCCGAAAGGCGCAAATATAACAGTTATACTGCAAACCACAACACAACGCAGACACGTCCACTACGTCCTTGTAAGGACGGATGATGAAGAGGAATATTCTAGTCTACCACGATACTCTAGAATACTTTAGTCATCGGGCGAACGCAACCAACCAACCAACCATCTCTATCTGTATGTTGATAGGTCCTGCAGATTTTCCCTTTTTCTTTGTTTGTACAGCTTTTTCCACTTCAGATTTTAAGATTTTATAACCTGACATGTGATGACAGTCGTAAAATTAGAGACGGAGAGTGAATTATAAGAAATGATAGACATAATAGTGAAAGAAAACAACAAGAATTGCCTCGAACTTAACAGTAAGAAAACAAGAAGTACAAATCATATTGAAGAAACCACAATCACCATCATGCAACACACAAAAAAAAAAAAACAGGACAAATCTGATAAAAGTACAACGCGTCAAATATTTGGGCACAATAATAACATCAAAATTAAAGATGCACCACAGAGATAAAAAGCAGAATGGCTCAGGCTAAAATAGCATTTCAAAAAATGAAAAACGTCTTATGCAACAAGTCTATGTCAATAGAAGTGAGAAAGGATGTTCATCGGTGCTATATAGAACCATATCTGACCTATGGAGGCGAATCATGGACAGTAAACAAACAAATGAAAAGACGATTAGAGACCACAGAGATGGGATTTCTCAGAAAAATGTTGAACGTTCCCTGGACAGCTAAAAAATACCAACGAGGACCAGAGGCCAACACTAAAAGGGAGCTCCTAAGGAAAATCAGAAAGAAACAATCAACATTTTTGGGGCACATTATAAGAATAGGAAAGTTGGAATACTTGGTTCTATCTATCTATCTATTGACCTTTCGAGCCGTAACCGGCCCATAGGGCGTAGACCAAGATACACCTTCTCCTATATGAATTTTTGTTCTAGCAGTTTCTTTCAAAGATATTTTATCAAATCTCGCCATCTGTCTCTGTTCCGTGCAAGCAGTTCTATCTCACTGAGGGAGCCGATTCCTGCTGCTCTTGCCTCTCTCATCAATGTTCTTCTCAGTGTCTCCCTGGGTCTTCCTCTTTTTCTTTTACCTGTTGTTTCCCATATGAGGGCTTGCTTTGCTATTCGATTATTATCTCTTCTCATCACATGTCCAACGTATGACCATCGTCTTTTCTTTATTACTGAAGATATTAGTGGTTGATTGGCGATTTCTCTAATTTCCTCGTTTGTTTTGAATTCGTTCCATTCTATACCAAGTATTTTCCTTAGACATTTATTTTCGAATGCGTTCAACTTTGCTTCTATATCTCTTGTTGTTTTCCAGCTTTCACACGCATACGTAAGGGTTGATAGTACATTTGATTTGAATAGCCTAAGTTTTGTGTTTGTGCTAATGAGTTTTGATTTCCACAACTTTTCAAGGCTTCTGAAAGACATTGCTGCTTTAGCCAGTCTGATTCTAATTTCTTTGCTCGTATCCCCTTCTCGATCAATGTGACTTCCAAGATAGATGAAGTGATCGATCTCTTCTACTGGTTTGTTTTCCATGTATATTTTGTCACTTGTTGGAATTAAACTTTTCATGACTTTAGTCTTTTCATGATTGACCTCAAGCCCAATTTTGCTGGCTATTGATGATAGTTCATTTGTGTTTTCCTGCATCGTTTTTATCTGATTGCTGATGAGAACTATGTCATCAGCAAAGTCCAGGTCCTCCAAATGGTCTCCTTGTATCCATTCGATGCCTTTATTACCAGTGCAGCATTTCTTCATTATGAAGTCCATAACAATTCCAAATAACAAGGGCGATAAAATACATCCTTGTTTAACCCCAGTTTCTATTGGGAAACATTCGCTCAGTCCTTCCTCTGTTCGAACTGCACATGTGTAACCATCATACATGTCTTTGATAATATTTATGATTTTTGATGGTAAGCCATACTGCTTCAGAATTTTCCACAAATATAATACTTGGTTACAACTGGCAAAATACAGGGAAAGAGCGATTGCGGACGACAAAGAGAGAAGATACTGGATAACTAGGTCACGGAAAACTTAAAATTAAACTAAAAAGGTATACTACAAAGAATAAGAGTAGAAAGTATTTCAATGTAGGGTTCCTTAAAGAACAAAGAATTAAAGATAAATTCGCAGTCACAATATCAAACAAATACCAAGTCCTCCAACAACTAGAAAATACAATAAATATAGAAGATCATTGGAAACAGGTAAAAGATATATGGAAAAAGACATGCGAAGAAACACTAGGGAAAAGAGAACGCCAGAATAAGGCATGGATGACTGCAGAGACCCTTGACAAAATTAAAGAAAGAAAGAACAAGAAAGCAGACATAAATAAAAGCAAAACGTGAAGTAATAAAGCCAAGACACAGGAAGCTTACACAGAGGTGAACAAAGAAGTGAGAAGATGCATTAAAAGGGATAAGAGTGAAATATATAGATGAACTAGCTAAAGAGGCAGAAGATGCAGCAAATAAAAGGGAATATGAAAGAACTGTACAACAGCACAAAGAAATTAAGTGGAAAATACAAACAGATCAATGCCTTTATTAAAGATAAGAAAGGAAATCTACTTTGTGATATAAGGGAACAAATGGAGAGATGGAAAGAGCACTTTGAAGAACTGTTGAATAGACCCGGCTCAAATAATCCTCCAGATATACTACCAGCAGAAGAAGAGTTACACGTTAACTGTGGAAAACCAAGCATAGAAGAAATAATGAAAGCCATCAAACTATTAAAAAATGGTAAAGCCACAGGACCAGATGAAATTCCTTCGGAAGCCATCAAAGCAGATATTAACACCTCTACCAAGATGCTACATAAAAAAAAAAGTAAAGTACCCCCGTCACGCCAAGTGGCGTATAGGGAATATGGTGTTAGTGACCATACATTTTACAGACCTTCGACACACGATTTTTGGGGTAATGGGGTCGGTATTACGCCCGTACCGCTTCACTTTCCCATAAAAAAAATCCGGTACCCATTAGAGGCTGGGTGAACCCGGAAGCCGTCGGTTGGGATCGAACCCTACCCCTTGTCCTTTGTAGTCCAGTTCACTAACCACTGAGCTATCGCAGCTCCCAAGATGCTACATAATCTATTAGATAAAATTTGGGAGAGGGAAGAAATACCTAAAGACTGGAATGAAGGTTATATGATCAAACTACCAAAGAAAGGAAGTTTACAGGAGTGCACAAATTATAGGGGGATTATGCTACTATCGGTGCCAGGAAAAATATTAAGCAGAATCATTCTGGAGAGACTGAAAGAGGCCATAGAGAAACATTTGAGAGATGAACAAGCAGGTTTTAGGAAGAACAGGTCATGTGCTGATCAAATAACTACTCTACGTATAATAGTTGAACAAAGTTTAGAACTAAAATCCCCACTTTATATTGGATTCATAGATTACGAAAAGGCATTTGATAGTTTAGACAGAAGAATGCTTTGGAAGTTTCTGAGTCATTACGGAATCCCCATAAAGTTTATTAACCTGATAAAAACAATGTATGAAGGAACGAAATGTAGTGAGGTGCATGAAGGACAGCTTACAGAAGCATTTGAAATAAGAACAGGAGTTAGGCGGGGATGCCTTCTGTCTCCATTTCTCTTTCTACTGGCCATAGATTGGATTATGAAAATAACTCAAAACAACAGAAATGGAATCCAGTGGTCACTGACCAAACAACTTGATGATTTAGACTTTGCTGATGACATAGCTCTCCTATCACACAACCATCAACAGATGCAGGATAAAATGAGCATACTTGATAAGAGATCACAATAGCTAGGACTGAAGATTAATAGAGATAAGACCAACATTATGAGAATTAATACAGTTGGCAATAACCAAATAAAACTAGGAGAATTAACTCTATTAGATGTACAATCTTACATATATCTGGGCAGTAATATAGATAAAGAGGGAGGAACAGAAAATGATACCAAAATAAGGATATCAAAAGCAAGAGGAGCTTTCATTGCATTGAGAAACATATAAAAATCCAAAGAAATTAGGTTAAATACAAAAATAAAAATTTTCAACTCAAATGTTAAGGCGGTCCTATTATATGATTGTGAAACATGGAGAAGAAAAAAATTGACAATCACGAAGATACAGACTTTCATTAATGGATGCTTACGCAGGATAAAAGGATGGAAATGGCAGGACAAAATCACTTACATAGAATTATGGAAATGTACCAGTCAAACACCAGTGGATAAAGAGATACAGCGAAGACGATGGCGTTGGATAGGACTCACACCTCGGAAGCCAACTGAGAGTATTACACAACAGGCCCTTTTTTGGAATCCCCAGGGGAAAAGACAAAGAGGAAGACCAAGAAATTCTTGGAGAAGACAAATAGAAACAGAGATGAAGATGATGGGGAAGACATCGAATGATTTTAAAAGAATGGCAAAAAATAGAACGACTGGGAAAGTGTTTTTGAAGACCTATGCTCCACTGGGAGCTAAAAAGATAGAAGAAGAAGAAGACAGAAATAAAAAGCAGAATGGCTCAGGCTAAAATAGCGTTTCAAAAAATGAAAAACGTCTTATGCAACAAGTCTATGTCAATAGAAGTGAGAAAGGATGTTCATCGGTGCTATATAGAACCATATCTGACCTATGGAGGCGAATCATGGACAGTAAACAAACAAATGAAAAGACGATTAGAGACCACAGAGATGGGATTTCTCAGAAAAATGTTGAACGTTCCCTGGACAGCTAAAAAATACCAACGAGGACATTCTCAGAGGCCAACACTAAAAGGGAGCTCCTAAGGAAAATCAGAAAGAAACAATCAACATTTTTGGGGCACATTATAAGAATAGGAAAGTTGGAATACTTGGTTACAACTGGCAAAATACAGGGAAAGAGCGATTGCGGACGACAAAGAGAGAAGATACTGGATAACTAGGTCACGGAAAACAGTCAACAACAGAATTGATACAATCAACCGTTGACAGAGAGTTATGAAAATATATGATCGCCTAAGCCAAGCGGGGAGCCGCGATAGCTCAGTGGTTAGTGAACTGGACTACAAGGGACAAGAGGTAGGGTTCGTTCCCAACCGACGGCTTCCGGTTCACCCAGCCTTTAACGGTACCGGATTTATTTTTCTGGGAAAGTAAAGCGGCACGGGCGTAATACCGACCACATTACCCCAAAAATCATGTGCTGAAGGTCTGTAAAATGTATGGTCACTAACACCATATTCCCTATACGCCACTTGGCATGACGGGGGTACTTTACTTTTTTTTTTTTTTTTAAGTCAAACGGCATGGCACATGATATCTTGATATACATTTTATAGTTGATTTATTTTCCCTTTTGTCATACAATAATTCTGTTATATATTCCTGCAATCTATTGATTACATTTTTATTGTCTGTTAGCATTTTTCCTTTTTTTTTTGTTTGCTATCCACCCACTTTCTGTCTTTTTTTTTTTATATTTCTATTAGTCGTTCTCTTTATTTTTGTGTGTATCCCTCTTAAATATTGTATATTTTTCATAGTTTCAATTTCTAGACATCTTTGGTTGAGCCAGTCTTCTTTTGCCTTTTTTGGGTATTTTGTGTATTTCATTATTTGTTTTGCCGTAGTGTTCTTCGCTTGTCTGTTTGCTTTCAATTTTTTTCCAAGATGATATCTGTCGTCCATTTTTGGTTTGTTTTCTCTTATTTTCCTTTTTGGCTAACATGTCGCAAGATTCTTGTATGCTTTTCTTTATAATTTGCAGTTTGGGTGTAACTTTTTCATCAGGATTTTCTCTTCTGTACTGCTCAGTTCCTTCTTCTAGTAGCGTTTGATCTGTGTTCTTTACTTGTATTTTATAAATATCTTTAACATCATTTTGATTTAAAGCTTGTCTTTTCTGTCTTGTTGTATCGTTGATGAATGAATGATGAACTAGTCTTTAGTTTGTTTCTCTTTAGTTTGATCTTCATTTGAATCATTACAGGATTGTGATCTGAGTTAATACCTGCTCCTGGATAAGTTTAGGCTTTCTTGACGCTGTTACAGAACCTATGTTTTATCATTAAGTAGTCTATTTGATTCTTCTTCTTATCTCCAGGGCATTTCCATGTGTATGATTTCCTTTTCTCTTGCTCAAAGTAAGTATTACATATTATCAGCCTGTTTTTTTATCACAAAATTGTATTAATCTTTCTCGTCTTTTTTTTCTTTTTCCTAAACCATGATTTCCTATAACAGTCTTATATCTATCTTTTCCTACCATTCCATTCATATCACTTTCAATCATTCACTACAATCAAGATGTCCGACGATTTTACTTGCTTCATAACTTTATTTAGATCTTCATAGCATGGCTCTATTTGTTCATCTGTTCAGCCTTATAGTTGGTAGATAAAGTGATACCGCACACCCTTTATCCGTTTCCGTTTCAAATTTATTCCAAAATTTATATTAACTGGCAATTCTATAATTTCATTTTATTTCTGCTTCTTGCATATAGAGATAGACTAATTTTTATAATCCTTTTGTCGTGTCAATTTAATTAGTCGGACATCAATTTTTATTTTGGATCAAATGATTGATATAATTAGTGACAGCGTGGAGAGTGCGTAAGAGTTCAATGGAGAATTAATGGAAAATAAAAGGAGAGAAAAGACTTAAACCATATTCGAAATAAATTGAGAACACACACGCTTACATCGCGAGGGAGAGAGGGGGGGGGGGAGGGAAGGGGGTAAGAAAATGTTATATAAGGTTAAGACAAAAATAAGTAGATTGTATACTGAAGCACATTTATAACGCACCGCTTTACAGATTCATGAATATAGTAAGGTAAAGGTGAAGGTCAAGTACGAGACTTGAATCGGCGTCTTAGCACACGGGTTTTCACCCACATGTGCTCGGCGCCTATCCAGAAGTGTTCGGAGACTTCTGGATAGTGTCGATTCAAGCATGGAAGCTCACGATGCAAGACGGCATTTCTCACCTTCCCAGAGTAATACTCTGGTACCCATTTCTGCTAGAGGCTGGGTCGAACGCGGGGGTATGTTTTTTTCCCAACCACGAACACAGCTTTCAGCGGGAATCGAACACGGGTTGTCTGAACGTCGGTGGCCTACTTGGGTGGTTTTCCAAACCGCGGCCCCCTCATGAATATGGTGTCAAATGTAAATAGAAGTGTTTACCTTCCTCGCCAATTCCCCATACGCCCATCAGCAAGGGATATATTGAATATGCTCTCGTCTGTGAATAGGACAGCATTCCGCTGCAATCTAGTCCTTTAGAAATGTGGCACTGCCCACCATTGCAGACTGTGCTGACTATGCCTGTGAGTCAAGTTTGACCCAACATAACACTTGTCTTGTAGTAAGGCCTCTATCTCTGAATCCTCATATGACTGTCATTCGAGAGACTTGATCGCGTCTACCCATTATTGTTCTGGCTGTTTGACTTGTCGGGAGAGAACGATTCTTTAGCTGGCTCAATATGAAGATCTTGTGCAAGGGTAGTAACTTGTGGTTGGCCACTCCTAAGTCTATAAAGAGAACTACCAATGATTCGATAACGTTCATTCAGACGTACAACAGTGATGTGATGGCAATTCCTTCTGGCAGTGGCCAGCGAGCTCACTCCGGTCTCCAACATATCAATGGCGCGGTAGCGAGCTCACTCCGGTCTCCAACATACCAATGGCGCGGTAGCGAGCTCACTCCGGTCTCCAACATACCAATGGCGCGGTAGCGAGCTCACTCCGGTCACCAACATACCAATGGTGCAGTAGCGAGCTTATTCCGGTCTCCAACATACCAATGGCGCAGTAGCGAGCTCATTCCGGTCTCCAACATACCAATGGCTCGGTAGCGAGCTCACTCCGGTCTCCAACATACCAATGGCGCGGTAGCGAGCTCACTCCGGTCTCCAACATACCAATGGCTCGGTAGCGAGCTCATTCCGGTCACCAACATACCAATGGTGCAGTAGCGAGCTTATTCCGGTCTCCAACATACCAATGGCGCAGTAGCGAGCTCATTCAGGTCTCCAACATACCAATGGCGCAGTAGCGAGCTCACTCCGGTCTCCAACATACCAATGGCGCAGTAGCGTTTTTTGATAGTCGTAGCATCTCAGACACATGTTCTGGGTGTTTTGCCTTAACTGCCTTTTTATACCAAGTATACAGCCACATATTTCTGCCACATTTCCTGTGTGTTACCGGGGCCCCATTATGAGGGAAGTAAAGAATAGTGACACTGTGACCTTCCAGGCATGTCGTAAGAGGCGACTAAGGAGGTTGATCGATGGCTTGACAAGCTGTCATTGTAAAAAGTATTGTTATGGAAACAGCGCCATATAGTTTAGAGCAGTGATCTCTGCAATATGTGCTGCTTTGGCACGCAAGGTTTCTGTTTTTGAGATTGTGGTTCTGCCCTATGTGCCGTCTTCGGTTCGAAAAGACGATAGATAGATATAGATACAGCCACAACGTGTGTACATGATCATGGTCATAACTAGTGGGAATCGTATTGCACGTGAAATTTTTATTGTTTTCATGTAGTCTGTACAAAAAGCTGTGAGTTGAATCGTGTACTTTCCATTCCAGCAGCCATTAGCTTCCTACCTAACGATAAACACGTGTAGAATCTATTCCCACACTTGTATTTACATTTGACACTGTTCCAGAATCTGTAAAGTGATATGGTTGCCTCTAGCATTAAAGTAGAAAATGACGTAACTTCCTCGAACTTGAAGAGATTCTGCCACCATTGTGTGTCCACCTTCCCATTAAAGGCATACACATTAACAATCACGAAATGAACTGGGGTCTGCACCCTAACCGCATGTACCTACAATTCTGCATTGTCCCACGCAGACATATCAACCTCAGCTGCCACCATATTGTTGCCCACAAGGATGGCCTGCTCAAGGTGTCGTCTATTGTAGAAACAATGAAAGCCAGGAGTACTTACTTTCCTGTCACCAAGAAGAGTTTCTTGCAAAACCATTATATCGGCGCCGCACAGTAGCTTATCAAGAATGGGGCGTTGTTGATTTATGGACCCACAATTCCAATATGTAACGCGCACATACTTTAGGCCTAGCCTCTCACACTTCGACAGTTTAACGCCACCACGCTTACCTTGTCGTGTTTTCCTTCTTCGATGTTGTCGTTTGGGCTGCATCTGAATTCTTACCGTCGTCATAGTATCATAGATGATTTTGTCGCTGAACGTCGATGTTGTGGATGGTCTAGACTCACGTGCACTCACACAGTTGCACGGTCCAGAACCCGTTTCCACGTTATAAACTGGCTAACTCCAGTCAATCGCTCTGCCGCACGCGGATACACTGTGAGCCTTTTACAAATTAAATGAATTAAGCGTCCTTAACAACAGACCGGCGAAAAGAAACCGCCATTTTTTCACGCTTTCATTAGCTGTAAGGGAAGTTCAGCAGCATCCATTTTGATGTCATGGAATTTCATTCCATGATCAGCAAAATCCAACTATATTCATTTCAGTATCAGCAGAATACAGTGCAATCCATTTTAACTTCAGCGAAATCCATTACAAAATTCATATTAACGGTACAGTCTTTCGGTTGTTGTTTTTTTAACCTTAATGCCAACATAGTACTCATTCATTTGTTTTTAGTTCTATCGTTTTGATGGCAGCGATTTATCATTTTCATAATACGATAGAAACGCTTGGAAATATCACCACTGCATGATATTTAATTTATAGGACAAGAGCCTATAGGCTAGTAAATTAAGAGACATTCAACTAACTAAATAGCAGTTTGCATCACCAGCATCCATTGACATGTATGTAAATCAACTTGCGGATACTTGCGTCATACAAAACGTAATAATGACATCGACAGAATAAACAACAATGGAAAGTATATTTCCGGAAATAAATAAATGAATGCACATATAAGACGATGGAACAAAAGCATTTGGAACTCTTACAGACTATGCAAAAGTGTGAGCGGATTTAGTCTATATGGGAAGAACATTCGCTATTGACCATGACCAGGTAACTCACGGTCGAATGCAGAAACTGCTGTGGACTCACTCAGACACAAGTATAATGGAGACCAACAGTTCACTATCACAGAGGGTCAAGCAATGTCGCCATAGCTACTGAGTTTCGTTCTGAAATCACTGCTCTACACAAACACACACTTTTCACAGGTCTCTGGAAGTCACTGCTGTACACAAACACACACTTTTCACAGGTCTCTGGAAGTCACTGCTGTACACAAACACACACATTCATACACAGGTCTCAAGTATCTGGAAGTCGCTGCTGTACACTTATATGCACTTTGATAAATCTATTATAACTCCCGTCCTGATTTGACGACTAACTGTGTGTCTATATGTTCGGAATTGGAGTCACCAACGATGGCCTAACATCATCAAGTGCTACGACGATCATAATTTTCAAGAGGACATGAATTATCGGTATATGGGGATAGGCGGCGGGAACAATTGGAGACTATGCATGAAAAGTGTTCCTTGTTGCAGTTTCCTCATATTACAAGTCGCATGTCTGTGTTAGTCACCTCTAGTGACTCGGGCAGATGGTGCTCGTAAACCTGGGAGGGTCGACCATCTAAGGGCAGAATCCCCCTACAGAAAAGACCATCTGCTGCCTTGCAGGAAGATTGGGGACAATCAAAGGCTAAGGAAAGCAAACCTGAGCAGAAGGCTGGCTGAAATCGGATGCACTGGGCCACTGAAGCAGACCACAGTGCAACGTTTTAACAGGTATTCAAGCGGAGTGGATCTAACTGGCTTAAACAGTTAGTTGTTTTCGTGTGAGAGTCTGGAGTCCTACTCTGACTCTGATTGAGTCCTGATCGCATAGAGAGAGGGAGAGAGAGAGGGGGAGAGAGAGGGAGGGAGAGAGATAGGGAGAGAGAGGGAGGGAGAGAGAGAGGGAGAGAGAGAGAGGGAGGGAGGGAGAGAGGGAGAGAGAGAGGGAGAGAGAGAGGGAGAGAGAGAGGGAGAGAGAGAGAGAGGGAGAGAGATTTTGACGTAATCGCTCAGTTGTAGTCGCTGATTGCTGTCGCATCTCGGTTCACATAGCTTTTTTTTACTCCCTATCTCACTGTGACAAAAAGGGAACTCCTAAAAAAACATAAGAAACAAACAATCAACATTTGTTGGGCAAATCATGAAAAGAGGAAAGTTTGAATACTTGGTTACAACTGGCAAAATAAAAGGTAAGAGATATCGCGGACGACAAAGAGAGAAAATACTGGATAGCTTGGTGTCATGGTATGGAAAACAGTCAACAACAGAACTGATAAGACGCACTGTAGATAGAAGATTATGGAAGGACATGATCGCCTACGCCAACCGGTATGGAACATGATGATGATCACTCTGTGATTTTGACTTCTCAAGATGTGGACATTGATATATTTCTATCTCAAACTGGAGGGTATTCTTGCAGAAGATAGTGGGCAGAGAGATCAGTGACGTGAGTACGATAGCCGAGCGGAATGTAGAAACTTTGTTGTTGCGGCCTTCCCATACGTTACACCACTTATTGCTATTTCTTCCTGAATGTGGTCCAAGAATACGAAGATTGCATTCTATTTCTCTTTTGTACCCCCCTCCCCCCACTTTTTTTTCTCTCAATTTCTCTCTCTTGTAATGTCAGAGCGCATAGTGTGTCTATTTTAAGCTCTTATCCTCTTGATATTAAAAATAAATGAAAACAATGTTAGAAACCAAACAGAATGAACCAAAATAAAAGAGACATCGCAACCTTCATGCTACAAAAACTCAACACAACCGCACGTTAGACCCGAGAAACGTATCATCATCACCTCGAACGCTGATTATAGTGTCCGGTCAGAGCTTTGTTTCCGATCTGTTAATGCTGCAGTTGTATTTGTTCAGGACTGTATGAAGGACGGTGCAGAGACAGTTATTACTTGGTTGTTTATATTTCGGATCTAATTCTGTATTTATGTGCGCTTCGGGAGTGTAGTTCTTCATTTTGGCACAGGTTGTGCAACATGTGCACCCTCTTTACATATCGTTGGATAATGGCCTTGTGTCAAGGTATATTTTTGTAATACCCGCTCAACTTTGTAAATAGTTATTCGTAAGACAATAGAAATATACTGTTTATATTTTAAAAAATAACCGATTATTAACTTATGGGCTAAAAAAAAGCTGGCAGTAAGATTTTTAGCTTTGAAAATAGAACAAGTCTAAAGAAGTCAAAATTTTGTCTAGAGATGTGTTCAGTATGATCATATCCCACAGCTGAAACATAATATATTTATTTTATTAACATACAACTTAGCCTTTACGTTAAGTGGATAATTTATCATAGCCTTCTTTATTTAGAAGTGAGTGACATAAAGTGCTATAGTTTTCAGAGTGAAGTCAAGAGTCATCTCCGCACCCTGGGGCTGGTACTGATGCTCATACTTTCCAATGATCAAACGGCACATTTTATGGACGATGTGGACGGTATCACGCCAGTAGCCTCCACAGTAGAATTTTGAAAATGTCTTGAACAATACAAGCTTCTATTTGTCAGTTAAACGGTTTAACTTCATAATTTGGTAACTCTCATTTCTCTGTATTATCATTGGCCTATCCTTCCCAGCCACAATTATCACCAACATTACATCATCCATCTTGATTATCTTACTTCACGCGCTACTATTATCTTACTTCACGCGCTACTATTATCTTACTTCACGCACTACTATTATCTTACTTCACGCACTACTATTATCTTACTTCACGCACTACTATTATCTTACTTCACGCACTACTATTATCTTACTTCACGCACTACTATTATCTTACTTCACGCACTACTATTGTATTTATCACCCAAAAGTAGAGAATTTCTTCTTCATTGACATTATCATATAGTAAACATTAGTCTCCATAACAAATTATGATGTAACATATGATATCTATTCAACTTATGATATAACATATGTATTCAACTCTATGATATATAATTATCCCTTCAACTTTATGATACAACATTATCCATTTAACTTTATGATATAACTGCTGCACCTCTCAAAATTATGTTGTAACTGCGCCATCAGTCAACTTTATGTTATAATTCTTCTTCCATTCAACATTGTGGTATAATTGTTTCTCCATTCAACATTGTGGTATAATTGTTTCTCCATTCAACATTGTGTTATAATTGTTTCTCCATTCAACATTGTGTTATAATTGTTTCTCCATTCAACATTGTGTTATAATTGTTTCTCCATTCAACATTGTGTTATAATTGTTTCTCCATTCAACATTGTGTTATAATTGTTTCCCCATTCAACATTGTGTTATAATTGTTTCTCCATTCAACATTGTGTTATAATTGTTTCTCCATTCAACATTGTGTTATAATTGTTTCTCCATTCAACATTGTGTTATAATTGTTTCTCCATTCAACATTGTGTTATAATTGTTTCTCCATTCAACATTGCGTTATGATTTTTTTCTCCATTCAACATTGTGTTATAATTGTTTCTCCATTCAACATTGTGTTATAATTGTTTCTCCATTCAACATTGTGTTATAATTGTTTCTCCATTCAACATTGTGTTATAATTGTTTCTCCATTCAACATTGTGTTATAATTGTTTCTCCATTCAACATTGTGTTATAATTGTTTCTCCATTCAACATTGTGTTATAATTGTTTCTCCATTCAACATTGTGTTATAATTGTTCCTCCATTTAAGATGATGTTATTATTCATCCATCTATTTGTATGTTATATAGCTACCCAACCATTCAACATTATGTTATAATTGTTCCTCCATTTAAGATGATGTTATTATTCATCCATCTATTTGTATGTTATATAGCTACCCAACCATTCAACATTATGTTATAATTGTTCCTCCATTTAAGATGATGTTATTATTCATCCATCTATTTGTATGTTATATAGCTACCCAACCATTCAACATTATGTTATAATTGTTCCTCCATTTAAGATGATGTTATTATTCATCCATCTATTTGTATGTTATATAGCTACTCAACCATTCAACATTATGTTATAATTGTTCCTCCATTTAAGATGATGTTATTATTCATCCATCTATTTGTATGTTATATAGCTACCCAACCATTCAACATTATGTTATAATTGTTCCTCCATTTAAGATGATGTTATTATTCATCCATCTATTTGTATGTTATATAGCTACCCAACCATTCAACATTATGTTATAATTGTTCCTCCATTTAAGATGATGTTATTATTCATCCATCTATTTGTATGTTATATAGCTACCCAACCATTCAACATTATGTTATAATTGTTCCTCCATTTAAGATGATGTTATTATTCATCCATCTATTTGCATGTTATATAGCTACCCAACCATTCAACATTATGTTATAATTGTTCCTCCATTTAAGATGATGTTATTATTCATCCATCTATTTGTATGTTATATAGCTACCCAACCATTCAACATTATGTTATAATTGTTCCTCCATTTAAGATGATGTTATTATTCATCCATCTATTTGTATGTTATATAGCTACCCAACCATTCAACATTATGTTATAATTGTTCCTCCATTTAAGATGATGTTATTATTCATCCATCTATTTGTATGTTATATAGCTACCCAACCATTCAACATTATGTTATAATTGTTCCTCCATTTAAGATGATGTTATTATTCATCCATCTATTTGTATGTTATATAGCTACCCAACCATTCAACATTATGTTATAATTGTTCCTCCATTTAAGATGATGTTATTATTCATCCATCTATTTGTATGTTATATAGCTACCCAACCATTCAACATTATGTTATAATTGTTCCTCCATTTAAGATGATGTTATTATTCATCCATCTATTTGTATGTTATATAGCTACCCAACCATTCAACATTGTGTTACAGCTGCTCAGTTATTCACCGTTTTGTTGTTACTGCTGCAGTATTCCATATTATGTGATAGCAACCCAAAGAAGTAGTAGAGTATGGTCAAAGCAGTACCATCCGCATCTTCATTTTTGAGGGTGCTTGTTGATGGTGCCTATGAAAGATAATCGTGGAAATTAACACATGTGAGGGTGCCCAGAGGAAATAATTGGGGAAATTATAACGTGTTGGTAAGGGGGAGATAATCGTGGTAAGACAATAATCGTGGTAAGGGTGAGGTAATTGTTGATCATAATTGTGGAATATAAGAACAACGGCGACTCATAGTTGACCGCCTAATTTTTATAAAATCTGAATTTTAATGAGATTTAATCGATTTTTAGGGGGCGGAAAATGGGGGGGGGGGTTGGGATTTAGGTGTCACTTGGTGGGGGTGGTATAAGATGATAATCAAACCATAGCTGACCGATTGATTTTTAAAGTGTTTTTATATACCTTTTAAAGTGCTCTTAGGGTGGCAGGACGGCATGTGGAGTGGTTAAGATTGTCCGATAAATAGATAATAAGAATGACATGATTCATAGTTGACGGGTTGGTTTTTTAAAAGTGCTTTTTAATTACTTTCAATGTGGTTTTTTTTTTTTTTTTTTTTGGGGGGGGGAGGGGGGAGATAATCCTGGTAAGAGGGAGGTAATTGTAAGGGTTTGAAGATATAATAGCAAAAGAAAAGAAAAGAATGACCGACTCATAGGAGACCGACTGATTGCGTTTTATTCGATTTTAATGGTTTCTAATGGTCTTTTGTGGGTGGAAGGGTGAGGAATGGTATTAGAAGGGTGGTCGGGTTGTTGGGGGCTTGGTGGTCAAAGGTGATAAACAAACAAAAGTTGACCGATTGATTTTTCAAATAGTATTCTAATGACTTTTTTAATGGAATGTTAGTGCTTTAATTGACGGATAGTGGAGGTGTGGTAAATTTATAATAGTAGTGAATTAAAGCTGATCGATAAATGCAAGAACAAAAGTCACCGATTTAATGTATATTAATGAATTTTGACTCGGTTGGATTTTAAATGGATTCCTAGTGATTTTATATGACAGAATGGTATTGGAGGCGAGATTATATAAGATTATATAGAGAAAATATTTTTATCGAGGCAGTCAGTTTTCAGATTAGATGTGCCCACCGCAAAGGTTTTGTATAGAAAAAAAAAATATGAATAAACTGATCGACTGTCACAGAGACTAATAGAAAAAATATTAATTTTCCGTTAATTATATTGAATGTATAGAGAAAATATGTAAAGTGGGCGAGATTTTTTTAAGCATGGGTAGAGGCTTTTCAGGTTAGATGTGTTAGCTGCAAATGTTTATGTAGACAAAATATGGGAAATGTTTACGTCCATTAGGATGATGGATAATTGATTAAATATGATCGTGGGATTGGTGGTTGATTTGATAACTGATGTGTATGTGAGTAATAGCAGACAGTTAATGTTGAAGTTTTAGTAAAGAGATATTCGTTTGGGAGTCTGGATGGTTGTAGTTAGAGGGCGGAGAGTGTAGTTATCTCAGAATTCTTATTTTGTTGGTAATGACTGTCTATAGAAGAAGGTAGGGTTGTAGTGTAATTAAAAATAACTAAAGTTATCTTCATTTACCAGGTGAAGCCAAAGTTCTCAAAGGATTTTCCTCGCATGGCACATTTGCTAATGTGCACTCGTGAACACTCGGAAGAAAAAAAGCACTTCAATCAACAAACACCCCAATGTAGGACAATATCCCACTCAATATGCCCATTCTATCGGTTCACCGTTTATGTAATTATCTCGATGGAGAGGGGGCTATTGTAATCCCCACCACCTGAAGTCACATGTCTTCCCCATTATACAGTTAGTCATGCGTTTCGGTCAGGTGGCTCACGACTTCGACCTTGTCTTAAATACAGTGATAAACGTATTGATAGTTACAGGCTAAACATACTGTAACATTGTCAAGTCGACGTGTTGATGTTATAAAATTAATGTAATCTAACTCTAGCTATCTTAACATAAAATATTCATACCCCCAATTAAACATTCAACGACCGACCCTCTACGGGTAAATGCGAGATGTGAAATGTCGAAACCTGCTTGTGTGAACATAAACTCCATGTGCTATACACGAGTTGTGATATATTACACTGTGTTAAACTGCACATGCATGTGATATTCTGCCCGGCTGAGAAGCAAGATGGCGGATCAGTAACCATAGACTGAATTTAGATTGTTAACTAGACAATAGGTCAGGTAATATCTTGGTGGCCTAAACGAGCTAAATATAAATTACTTGAACATTTAACACAAGCTATTTTGACTTCACAATTCATCATCATCATCATCAAGTACCATGCCTGCTGGCGAAGGTGATCCTGTCTCTCTATAACTCTCGATCTCGACAGTTATTTATCCTTTCTGTTTAATTTCTGCCAAGCGATTCTCTTAATCTATCTGGTATCTTTTCTCTTTCCTTCCCTCTATCTCTTCATCTCTCAATTTTTCCAGTTGTCACAATGTATTCCAGCTGTTCCTGTCCTATTACATGGCCAAACAAAAAGTGATGATTGTTTCTTCCTAATATTGGAAATTATCCTTCTTTTTGCTTTGGCCTCTTATCTCCTGATAATTGTCTTTAGTAATTCTCATTTCATTTTTTAGTTTTTCATTATCTGTTTTCCTTTCTTTCTACATCCAGTTGTCCCCATTCTTCTATAATCCGCATTCATTATATATATATATATATATATATATATATATATATATATATATATCTATAATATATATAATAATATATATACATCGTATAAAAAAAACCTTTGCGGAGGGGCGACAACACTTTGATCACTCTCAAAAATTGTTTCTGTATAAAAACTTTGCTGCAGGAACATCTAACCTGAAAAACTTCTTAATAAAAAGAATTGTAAAAATCTCGACCACTTTAAATATTTTCTTTATATAATCCTTTTAATAATGAACGGAAAATTAATATTTTTATATATGCCTCTGGTACACGCTATCGGTTTGTTCATATTTTGTCCTATATAAAACCTTTACGATGGTCATATCTAGGCTGAAAAATAAAGAACTCAACCACTTTTCGTATTTTCTCTGTATAATCAGCTCTGACTACTTTTAATACTTTCTCTATTTATCCTATAGTCAAAAACTATTTTTCCCTTTGCGGGCGCTGATTCAACTACAATACACGCCACCATCTATTTCCATAGATAATCTTTTAGTCAGTATCTTTACCGCTCCTACCCCTGCCTACCATTTTGTCCTCTAAAATCACTAAGAATCCATTTTAAATCCAACCAACTACCTGTCAAATTTCATTAACGTACAATCAGTCGGTGAACTTTTATTCTTACATTTATCGATCAGCTTTGATTCACTATTATTTATATTATATAATATATATATAAATCATTAACATTCTATTTAAAAAGTCATTAGAATAATATTTGATAAATCAATCGGTCAACTATTGTTCAATGATCACATTTGACCACCAAGCCCCCTACTACCCGCCCACCCTTCTAATACCATTCCGAACCCTTTAACCCCAAAAAGACTATTAGAAACCATTAAAGTAAAATAAATTGCAATCAATCTTTTATGACTCGTTAATTCTTTTATTTCATTATACTATTATATTTTCAATACCTAACAATTACCTCCCTTACCATTGTAACTAGGACTCCATCACAATAAAAATGAGGACTCACCGTGGTCCTGGCTGTTTTAGTGTCTCTCAGTGGCGTTAGTCCTGGCTGTTTTAGTGTCTCTCAGTGACTTTAGTCCAGGCTGTTTTAGTGTCTATCAGTGACGTTAATCCTGGCAGTTTTAGTGTCTCTCAGTGACGTTAGTCCTGGAAAGTTTTTGTGTTTCTCAGTGACGTTAGTCCTGGCAGTTTTAGTGTCTCTCAGTGACATTAGTCCTGGAAAGTGTTTGTGTTTCTCAGTGACGTTAGTCCTGGCAGTTTTAGTGTCTCTCAGTGACGTTAGTCCTGTAGTTTTAGTATCTCGCAGTGACGTTAGTCCTGGCAGTTTTAGTATCTCACAGTGACGTTAATCCTGGCAGTTTTAGTGTCTTTCAGTGACGTTAATCCTGGCAGTTTTAGTGTCTCTCAGTGACGTTAATCCTGGCAGTTTTAGTGTCTCTCAGTGACGTTAATCCTGTAGTTTTAGTGTCTCTCAGTGACGTTTATCCTAGCAGTTTTATTCTCTCTCAGTGACGTTTATCCTGGAAGTTTTAGTGTCTCTCAGTGACGTTTATCCTAGCAGTTTTATTCTCTCTCAGTGACGTTAGTCCTGGAAGTTTTAGTGTCTCTCAGTAACGTTAGTCCTGGAAGTTTTAGTGTCTCTCAGTGACGTTAATCCTAGCAGTTTTAGTGCCTCTCAGTGACGTTAGTCCTGGAAATTTTAGTGTTTCTCAGTGACGTTAATCCTAGCAGTTTGAGTGTTTCTCAGTGACGTTACTCTTAGCAGTTTTAGTGTTTCTCAGTGACGTTAATCCTCGCAGTTTTAGTGTTTCTCAGTGACGTTACTCTTAGCAGTTTTAGTGTTTCTCAGTGACGTTAATCCTAGCAGTTTTAGTGTTTCTCAGTGACGTTACTCTTAGCAGTTTTAGTGCCTCTCAGTGACGTTAGTCCTGGAAGTTTTCGTGTTTCTCAGTGACTTTACTCTTAGCAGTTTTAGTGTTTCTCAGTGACGTTAATCCTAGCAGTTTTAGTGTTTCTCAGTGACGTTACTCTTAGCAGTTTTAGTGTCTCTCAGTGACGTTAGTCCTGGAAGTTTTAGTGTTTCTCAGTGGCGTTAGTCCTGGAAGTTTTAGTGTCTCTCAATGACGTTAGTGCTGGAAGTTTTAGTGTCTCTCAATGACGTTCGTCCTAGCTGTTTTAGTGTTTCTCAGTGACGTTACTCTTAGCAGTTTTAGTGCCTCTCAGTGACGTTAGTCCTAGCAGTTTTAGCGTCTCTCGATGACGTTAGTTCCAGCTGTTTTTAGTGTCTTTCAGAGACGTTAGTCCTTGCAGTTTTAGTGTCTTTCAGTGACGTTAGCCCTGGAAGTTTTAATGTCTCTCAATGACGTTAGTCCTGGCAATTTTAGTGTCTCTCAGTGACGTTAATCCTAGCAGTTTTACTGCCTCTCAGTGACGTTAGTCCTGGAAGTTTTAGTGTCTCTCAATGACGTTAGTCCTGGAAGTTTTAGTGTTTCTCAGTGACGTTAATCCTAGCAGTTTTAGTGTTTCTCAGTGACGTTACTCTTAGCAGTTTTAGTGTTTCTCAGTGACGTTAATCCTAGCAGTTTTAGTGTTTCTCAGTGACGTTACTCTTAGCAGTTTTAGTGCCTCTCAGTGACGTTAATCCTAGCTGTTTTAGCGTCTCTTGATGACGTTAGTCCCAGCTGTTTTAGTGTTTCTCAGTGACGTTACTCTTAGCAGTTTTAGTGTTTCTCAGTGACGTTAGTCCTGGAAGTTTTAGTGTCTCTCAATGACGTTAGTCCTGGAAGTTTTAGTGTCTCTCAATGACGTTAGTCCTAGCAGTTTTAGTGTCTCTCAGTGACGTTAATCATGGCAGTTTTAGTGTTTCTCAGTGACGTTACTCTTAGCAGTTTTAGTGCCTCTCAGTGACGTTAATCCTAGCTGTTTTAGCGTCTCTTGATGACGTTAGTCCCAGCTGTTTTAGTGTTTCTCATTGACGTTAGTCCTAGAAGTTTTATTGTCTCTCAGTGACGTTAGTCCTTGCAGTTTTAATGTCTCTCAGTGACGTTAGTCCTAGCTGTTGTAGCGTCTCTCGATGACGTTAGTTCCAGCAGTTTTAGTGTCTCTCGGTGACGTTAGTTCCAGCTGTTTTAGTGTCTCTCAGTGACGTTAGTCCTTGCAGTTTTAGTGTCTTTCAGTGACGTTAGTCCTAGCAGTTTTAGCGTCTCTCGATGACGTTAGTTCCAGCTGTTTTAGTGTCTCTCAGTGACGTTAGTTCTTGCAGTTTTAGAGTCTTTCAGTGACGTTAGCCCTGGAAGTTTTAATGTCTCTCAATGACGTTAGTCCTGGCAATTTTAGTGTCTCTCAGTGACGTTAGCCCTAGCAGTTTTAGCGTCTCTCGATGACGTTAGTTCCAGCTGTTTTAGTGTCTCTCAGTGACGTTAGTCCTTGCAGTTTTAGTGTCTTTCAGTGACGTTAGCCCTGGAAGTGTTAATGTCTCTCAATGAAGTTAGTCCTTGAAATTTTAATGTCTCTCAGTGACCTTAGTCCTCGCAGTTTTAGTGTCTCTCAGTGACGTTAGTCCTGGCAGATTTAGTATTTCTCAGTGACGTTAATCCTGGCAGTTTTAGTGTCTTTCAGTGACGTTAGTCCTGCCAGTTTTAGTATCTCTCAGTAACGTTAGTCCTGGCAGTTTTAGTGTCTCTCAGTGACGTTAGTCCTGGCAGTTTTAGTGTCTCTCAGTGACGTTAGTCCTGGCAGTTTTAGTGTCTCTCAGTGACGTTAGTCCTGGCAGTTTTAGTGTCTCTCAGTGACGTTAGTCCTGGCAGTTTTAGTGTCTCTCAGTGACGTTAGTCCTGGCAGTTTTAGTGTCTCTCAGTGACGTTAGTCCTGGCAGTTTTAGTGTCTCTCAGTGACGTTAGTCCTGGCAGTTTTAGTGTCTCTCAGTGACGTTAGTCCTGGCAGCTTTAGTGTCTCTCAGTGACGTTAGTCCTGGTAGTTTTAGTGTCTCTCAGTGACGTTAATCCTGGCAGTTTTAGTGTTTCTCAGTGACGTTAGTCCTAGCTGTTTTAGTGTTTCTCAGTGACGTTACTCTTAGCAGTTTTAGTGCCTCTCAGTGACGTTAGTCCTAGCAGTTTTAGCGTCTCTCGATGACGTTAGTTCCAGCTGTTTTTAGTGTCTTTCAGTGACGTTAGTCCTGGAAGTTTTAGTGCCTTCAGTGACGTTAGTCCTGGAAGTTTTAGTGTTTCTCAATGACGTTAGTCCTGGAATTTTAGTGTCTCTCAGTGACGTTAATCCTAGCAGTTTTAGTGCCTCTCAGTGACGTTAATCCTAGCAGTTTTAGTGCCTCTCAGTGACGTTAGTCCTGGAAGTTTTAGTGTCTCTCAGTGACGTTAGTCTGGAAGTTTTAGTGTTTCTCAATGACGTTAGTCCTGGAAGTTTTAGTGTTTCTCAGTGACGTTAATCCTAGCAGTTTTAGTGTTTCTCAGTGACGTTACTCTTAGCAGTTTTAGTGTTTCTCAGTGACGTTAATCCTAGCAGTTTTAGCGTCTCTCGATGACGTTAGTTCCAGCTGTTTTTAGTGTCTCTCAGTGACGTTAGTCCTTGCAGTTTTAGTGTCTTTCAGTGACGTTAATCCTGGAAGTTTTAATGTCTCTCAATGACGTTAGTCCTAGCAATTTTAGTGTCTCTCAGTGACGTTAATCCTAGCAGTTTTAGTGCCTCTCAGTGACGTTAGTCTTGGCAGTTTTAGTGTCTCTCAATGACGTTAGTCCTGGAAGTTTTAGTGTCTCAGTGACGTTAATCCTAGCAGTTTTAGTGTTTCTCAGTGACGTTACTCTTAGCAGTTTTAGTGTTTCTCAGTGACGTTAATCCTAGCAGTTTTAGTGTTTCTCAGTGACGTTACTCTTAGCAGTTTTAGTGCCTCTCAGTGACGTTAATCCTAGCTGTTTTAGCGTCTCTTGATGACGTTATCATAGCAGTTTTAGTGTTTCTCAGTGACGTTACTCTTAGCAGTTTTAGTGCCTCTCAGTGACGTTAATCCTAGCTGTTTTAGCGTCTCTTGATGACGTTAGTCCCAGCTGTTTTAGTGTTTCTCATTGACGTTAGTCCTAGAAGTTTTATTGTCTCTCAGTGACGTTAGTCCTTGCAGTTTTAATGTCTCTCAGTGACGTTAGTCCTAGCAGTTGTAGCGTCTCTCGATGACGTTAGTTCCAGCAGTTTTAGTGTCTCTCGGTGACGTTAGTTCCAGCTGTTTTAGTGTCTCTCAGTGACGTTAGTCCTTGCAGTTTTAGTGTCTTTCAGTGACGTTAGTCCTAGCAGTTTTAGCGTCTCTCGATGACGTTGGTTCCAGCTGTTTTAGTGTCTCTCAGTGACGTTAGTTCTTGCAGTTTTAGAGTCTTTCAGTGACGTTAGCCCTTGAAGTGTTAATGTCTCTCACTGAAGTTAGTCCTTGAAATTTTAATGTCTCTCAGTGACCTTAGTCCTCGCAGTTTTAGTGTCTCTCAGTGACGTTAGTCCTGGCAGATTTAGTATTTCTCAGTGACGTTAATCCTGGCAGTTTTAGTGTCTTTCAGTGACGTTAGTCCTGCCAGTTTTAGTATCTCTCAGTAACGTTAGTCCTGGCAGTTTTAGTGTCTCTCAGTGACGTTAGTCCTGGCAGTTTTAGTGTCTCTCAGTGACGTTAGTCCTGGCAGTTTTAGTGTCTTTCAGTGACGTTAATCCTAGCAGTTTTAGTGCCTCTCAGTAACGTTAATCCTAGCAGTTTTAGTGCCTCTCAGTGACGTTAGTCCTGGAAGTTTTAGTGCCTCTCAGTGACGTTACTCTTAGCAGTTTTAGTGTTTCTCAGTGACGTTAATCCTAGCAGTTTTAGTGCCTCTCAGTGACGTTAATGCTAGCTGTTTTAGCGTCTCTTGATGACGTTAGTCCCAGCTGTTTTAGTGTTTCTCAGTGACGTTACTCTTAGCAGTTTTAGTGTTTCTCAGTGACGTTAGTCCTGGCAGTTTTAGTGCCTCTCAGTGACGTTAGTCCTGGCAGTTTTAGTGTCTCTCAGTAACGTTAGTCCTGGCAGTTTTAGTGTCTCTAGGTAACGTTAGTCATGGCAGTTTTAGTGTCTCTCAGTGACGTTAGTCCTGGCAGTTTTAGTGTCTCTCAGTAACGTTAGTCCTGGCAGTTTCAGTGTCTCTCAGTGACGTTAGTCCTGGCAGTTTTAGTGTCTCTCAGTAACGTTAGTCCTGGCAGCTTTAGTGTCTCTCAGTGACGTTAGTCCTAGCAGTTTTAGTCTCTCTCAGTGAAGTTAGTCCTGGCTGTTATAGTGTCTCTCAGTAACGTTAGTCCTGGCAGTTTTAGTCTCTCTCAGTGACGTTAGTCCTGGCTGTTATAGTGTCTCTCAGTAACGTTAGTCCTGGCAGTTTTAGTGTCTCTCAGTGACGTTAGTCCTGGCAGTTTTAGTGTCTCTCAGTAACGTTAGTCCTGGCTGTTATAGTGTCTCTCAGTAACGTTAGTCCTGGCAGTTTTAGTCTCTCTCAGTGACGTTAGTCCTGGCTGTTATAGTGTCTCTCAGTGACGTTAGTCCTGGCAGTTTTAGTGTCTCTCAGTGACGTTAATCCTGGCAGTTTTAGTGTCTCTCAGTAACGTTAGTCCTGGCAGTTTTAGTCTCTCTCAGTGACGTTAGTCCTGGCTGTTATAGTGTCTCTCAGTGACGTTAGTCCTGGCAATTTTAGTGTCTCTCAGTGACGTTAATCCTGGCAGTTTTAGTGTCTCTCAGTGACGTTAGTCCTGGCAATTTTTTGTGTTTCTCAGTGACGTTTGTCCTGACTGTTTTAGTGTCTATCAGTGACGTTAATCCTAGCAGTTTTATTCTCTCTCAGTGGCGTTAGTCCTGGAAGTTTTAGTGTCTCTCAATGACGTTAGTCCATGCACTTTTAGTGTCTCTCAGTGACGTTAATCCTAACAGTTTTAGTGTTTCTCAGTGACTTTAGTCCTAGCTGTTTTAGCGTCTCTTGATAACGTTAGTCCCAACTGTTTGAGTGTTTCTCAGTGACGTTAGTCCTAGCAGTTTTATTGTTTCTCAGTGACGTTAGTCCTTGCAGTTTTAGTGTCTCTCAGTAACGTTAGTCCTGGCAGTTTTAGTGTCTCTAGGTAACGTTAGTCCTAGCAGTTTTAGTGTCTCTCAGTAACGTTAGTCCTAGCAGTTTTAGTGCCTCTCAGTAACGTTAGTCCTAGCAGTTTTATTGTCTCTCAGTAACGTTAGTCCTGGCAGTTTTAGTGTCTCTCAGTAACGTTAGTCCTAGCAGTTTTATTGTCTCTCAGTAACGTTAGTCCTGGCAGCTTTAGTGTCTCTCAGTGACGTTAGTCCTAGCAGTTTTATTGTCTCTCAGTAACGTTAGTCCTGGCAGTTTTATTGTCTCTCAGTAACGTTAGTCCTAGCAGTTTTAGTGTCTCTCAGTGACGTTAGTTCCAGCTGTTTTAGTGTCTCTCAGTGACGTTAGTCCTAGCAGTTTTAGTGTCTCTCAGTGACGTTAGTCCTAGCAGTTTTATTGTCTCTCAGTAACGTTAGTCCTGGCAGTTTTATTGTCTCTCAGTAACGTTAGTCCTGGCAGTTTTATTGTCTCTCAGTAACGTTAGTCCTGGCAGTTTTATTGTCTCTCAGTAACGTTAGTCCTAGCAGTTTTAGTGTCTCTCAGTGACGTTAGTTCCAGCTGTTTTAGTGTCTCTCAGTGACGTTAGTCCTAGCAGTTTTAGTGTCTCTCAGTAACGTTAGTCCTAGCAGTTTTATTGTCTCTCAGTAACGTTAGTCCTGGCAGTTTTATTGTCTCTCAGTAACGTTAGTCCTAGCAGTTTTAGTGTCTCTCAGTGACGTTAGTTCCAGCTGTTTTAGTGTCTCTCAGTGACGTTAGTCCTAGCAGTTTTAGTGTCTCTCAGTGACGTTAGTCCTTGCAGTTTTAGTGTCTCTCGATGACGTTAGTTCCAGCTGTTTTAGTGTCTCTCAGTGACGTTAGTCCTTGCAGTTTTAGTGTCTCTCAGTGACGTTAGTCCTTGCAGTTTTAGTGTCTTTCAGTGACGTTAGCCCTGGAAGTTTTAATGTCTCTCAGTGACGTTAGTCCTGGAAATTTTAGTATCTCTCAGTGACGTTAGTCCTCGCAGTTTTAGTGTCTTTCAGTGACGTTAGCCCTGCAAGTTTTAATGTCTCTCAATGACGTTAGTCCTGGCTGTTATAGTGTCTCTCAGTGACGTTAGTCCTCGCAGTTTTAGTGTCTTTCAGTGGCGTTAGCCCTGGAAATTTTAGTGTCTCTCAGTAACATTAGTCCTCGCAGTTTTAGTGTCTCTCAGTGACGTTAGTCCTAGCAGTTTAAGCGTCTCTCGATGACGTTAGTTCCAGCTGTTTTAGTGTCTCTCAGTGACGTTAGTCCTAGCAGTTTTAGTGTCTCTCGATGACGTTAGTTCCAGCTGTTTTTAGTGTCTCTCAGTAACTTTAGTCCTGGCAGTTTTAGTGTCTCTCAGTGACGTTAGTCCTGGCAGTTTTAGTGTCTCTCAGTGACGTTAGTCCTGGCAGTTTTAGTGTCTCTCAGTGACGTTAGTCCTGGCAGTTTTAGTGTCTCTCAGTGACGTTAGTCCTGGCAGTTTTAGTGTCTCTCAGTGACGTTAGTCCTGGTAGTTTTAGTGTCTCTCAGTGACGTTAGTCCTGGCAGTTTTAGTGTCTCTCAGTGACGTTAGTCCTGGCAGCTTTAGTGTCTCTCAGTGACGTTAGTCCTGGCAGTTTTAGTGTCTCTCAGTGACGTTAGTCCTGGCAGTTTTAGTGTCTCTCAGTGACGTTAATCCTGGCAGTTTTAGTGTTTCTCAGTGACGTTAGTCCTAGCTGTTTTAGTGTTTCTCAGTGACGTTACTCTTAGCAGTTTTAGTGCCTCTCAGTGACGTTAGTCCTAGCAGTTTTAGCGTCTCTCGATGACGTTAGTTCCAGCTGTTTTTAGTGTCTTTCAGTGACGTTAGTCCTTGCAGTTTTAGTGTCTTTCAGTGACGTTAGCCCTGGAAGTTTTAATGTCTCTCAATGACGTTAGTCCTGGCAATTTTAGTGTCTCTCAGTGACGTTAATCCTAGCAGTTTTAGTGCCTCTCAGTAACGTTAATCCTAGCAGTTTTAGTGCCTCTCAGTGACGTTAGTCCTGGAAGTTTTAGTGCCTCTCAGTGACGTTAGTCCTGGAAGTTTTAGTGTTTCTCAATGACGTTAGGCCTGGAAGTTTTAGTGTTTCTCAGTGACGTTAATCCTAGCAGTTTTAGTGTTTCTCAGTGACGTTACTCTTAGCAGTTTTAGTGTTTCTCAGTGACGTTAATCCTAGCAGTTTTAGTGCCTCTCAGTGACGTTAATCCTAGCTGTTTTAGCGTCTCTTGATGACGTTAGTCCCAGCTGTTTTAGTGTTTCTCAGTGACGTTACTCTTAGCAGTTTTAGTGTTTCTCAGTGACGTTAGTCCTGGCAGTTTTAGTGCCTCTCAGTGACGTTAGTCCTGGCAGTTTTAGTGTCTCTCAGTAACGTTAGTCCTGGCAGTTTTAGTGTCTCTAGGTAACGTTAGTCATGGCAGTTTTAGTGTCTCTCAGTGACGTTAGTCCTGGCAGTTTTAGTGTCTCTCAGTGACGTTAGTCCTGGCAGTTTTAGTGTCTCTCAGTGACGTTAGTCCTGGCAGTTTTAGTGTCTCTCAGTAACGTTAGTCCTGGCAGCTTTAGTGTCTCTCAGTGACGTTAGTCCTAGCAGTTTTAGTCTCTCTCAGTGACGTTAGTCCTGGCTGTTATAGTGTCTCTCAGTGACGTTAGTCCTGGCAGTTTTAGTGTCTTTCAGTGACGTTAGTCCTGGCAGTTTTAGTGTCTCTCAGTGACGTTAGTCCTGGCAGTTTTAGTGTCTTTCAGTGACGTTAGTCCTGGCTGTTATAGTGTCTCTCAGTGACGTTAGTCCTGGCAGTTTTAGTGTCTTTCAGTGACGTTAGTCCTGGCAGTTTTAGTGTCTTTCAGTGACGTTAGTCCTGGCAGTGTTAGTGTCTTTCAGTGACGTTAGTCCTGGCAGTTTTAGTGTCTCTCAGTGACGTTAGTCCTGGCAGTTTTAGTGTCTCTCAGTGACGTTAGTCCTGGCAGTTTTAGTGTCTCTCAGTGACGTTAGTCCTGGCAGTTTTAGTGTCTCTCAGTGACGTTAGTCCTGGCAGTTTTAGTGTCTCTCAGTAACGTTAGTCCTGGCAGCTTTAGTGTCTCTCAGTGACGTTAGTCCTAGCAGTTTTAGTCTCTCTCAGTGACGTTAGTCCTGGCTGTTATAGTGTCTCTCAGTGACGTTAGTCCTGGCAGTTTTAGTGTCTTTCAGTGACGTTAGCCCTGGAAGTTTTAATGTCTCTCAATGACGTTAGTCCTGGCAATTTTAGTGTCTCTCAGTGACGTTAATCCTAGCAGTTTTAGTGCCTCTCAGTAACGTTAATCCTAGCAGTTTTAGTGCCTCTCAGTGACGTTAGTCCTGGAAGTTTTAGTGCCTCTCAGTGACGTTAGTCCTGGAAGTTTTAGTGTTTCTCAATGAAGTTAGGCCTGGAAGTTTTAGTGTTTCTCAGTGACGTTAATCCTAGCAGTTTTAGTGTTTCTCAGTGACGTTACTCTTAGCAGTTTTAGTGTTTCTCAGTGACGTTAATCCTAGCAGTTTTAGTGCCTCTCAGTGACGTTAATCCTAGCTGTTTTAGCGTCTCTTGATGACGTTAGTCCCAGCTGTTTTAGTGTTTCTCAGTGACGTTACTCTTAGCAGTTTTAGTGTTTCTCAGTGACGTTAGTCCTGGCAGTTTTAGTGCCTCTCAGTGACGTTAGTCCTGGCAGTTTTAGTGTCTCTCAGTAACGTTAGTCCTGGCAGTTTTAGTGTCTCTCAGTGACGTTAGTCCTGGCAGTTTTAGTGTCTCTCAGTAACGTTAGTCCTGGCAGCTTTAGTGTCTCTCAGTGACGTTAGTCCTAGCAGTTTTAGTCTCTCTCAGTGACGTTAGTCCTGGCTGCTATAGTGTCTCTCAGTAACGTTAGTCCTGGCAGTTTTAGTCTCTCTCAGTGACGTTAGTCCTGGCTGTTATAGTGTCTCTCAGTAACGTTAGTCCTGGCAGTTTTAGTGTCTCTCAGTGACGTTAGTCCTGGCAGTTTTAGTCTCTCTCAGTGACGTTAGTCCTGGCTGTTATAGTGTCTCTCAGTAACGTTAGTCCTGGCAGTTTTAGTCTCTCTCAGTGACGTTAGTCCTGGCTGTTATAGTGTCTCTCAGTGACGTTAGTCCTGGCAGTTTTCGTGTCTCTCAGTGACGTTAATCCTGGCAGTTTTAGTGTCTCTCAGTAACGTTAGTCCTGGCAGTTTTAGTCTCTCTCAGTGACGTTAGTCCTGGCTGTTATAGTGTCTCTCAGTGACGTTAGTCCTGGCAATTTTAGTGTCTCTCAGTGACGTTAATCCTGGCAGTTTTAGTGTCTCTCAGTGACGTTAGTCCTGACAATTTTTTGTGTTTCTCAGTGACGTTTGTCCTGACTGTTTTAGTGTCTATCAGTGACGTTAATCCTAGCAGTTTTATTCTCTCTCAGTGGCGTTAGTCCTGGACGTTTTAGTGTCTCTCAATGACGTTAGTCCATGCACTTTTAGTGTCTCTCAGTGACGTTAATCCTAACAGTTTTAGTGTTTCTCAGTGACTTTAGTCCTAGCTGTTTTAGCGTCTCTTGATGACGTTAGTCCCAACTGTTTGAGTGTTTCTCAGTGACGTTAGTCCTAGCAGTTTTATTGTTTCTCAGTGACGTTAGTCCTTGCAGTTTTAGTGTCTCTCAGTAACGTTAGTCCTGGCAGTTTTAGTGTCTCTAGGTAACGTTAGTCCTAGCAGTTTTAGTGTCTCTCAGTAACGTTAGTCCTAGCAGTTTTAGTGTCTCTCAGTAACGTTAGTCCTAGCATGTTTATTGTCTCTCAGTAACGTTAGTCCTGGCAGTTTTAGTGTCTCTCAGTGACGTTAGTTCCAGCTGTTTTAGTGTCTCTCAGTGACGTTAGTCCTAGCAGTTTTAGTATCTCTCAGTGACGTTAGTCCTTGCAGTTTTAGTGTCTCTCGATGACGTTAGTTCCAGCTGTTTTAGTGTCTCTCAGTGACGTTAGTCCTTGCAGTTTTAGTGTCTCTCAGTGACGTTAGTCCTTGCAGTTTTAGTGTCTTTCAGTGACGTTAGCCCTGGAAGTTTTAAATTCTCTCAGTGACGTTAGTCCTGGAAATTTTAGTATCTCTCAGTGACGTTAGTCCTCGCAGTTTTAGTGTCTTTCAGTGACGTTAGCCCTGCAAGTTTTAATGTCTTTCAATGACGTTAGTCCTGGAAATTTTTGTGTCTCTCAGTGACGTTAGTCCTCGCAGTTTTAGTGTCTTTCAGTGGCGTTAGCCCTGGAAATTTTAGTGTCTCTCAGTAACATTAGTCCTCGCAGTTTTAGTGTCTCTCAGTGACGTTAGTCCTAGCAGTTTAAGCGTCTCTCGATGACGTTAGTTCCAGCTGTTTTAGTGTCTCTCAGTGACGTTAGTCCTAGCAGTTTTAGTGTCTCTCGATGACGTTAGTTCCAGCTGTTTTTAGTGTCTCTCAGTAACTTTAGTCCTGGCAGTTTTAGTGTCTCTCAGTGACGTTAGTCCTGGCAGTTTTAGTGTCTCTCAGTGACGTTAGTCCTGGCAGTTTTAGTGTCTCTCAGTGACGTAAGTCCTGGCAGTTTTAGTGTCTCTCAGTGACGTTAGTCCTGGCAGTTTTAGTGTCTCTCAGTGACGTTAGTCCTGGCAGTTTTAGTGTCTCTCAGTGACGTTAGTCCTGGCAGTTTTAGTGTCTCTCAGTGACGTTAGTCCTGGCAGCTTTAGTGTCTCTCAGTGACGTTAGTCCTGGCAGTTTTAGTGTCTCTCAGTGACGTTAGTCCTGGCAGTTTTAGTGTCTCTCAGTGACGTTAATCCTGGCAGTTTTAGTGCCTCTCAGTGACGTTAGTCCTGGAAGTTTTAGTGTTTCTCAATGACGTTAGGCCTGGAAGTTTTAGTGTTTCTCAGTGACGTTAATCCTCGCAGTTTTAGTGTTTCTCAGTGACGTTACTCTTAGCAGTTTTAGTGTTTCTCAGTAACGTTAGTCCTAGCAGTTTTAGTGTCTCTCAGTGACGTTAGTCCTAGCAGTTTTATTGTCTCTCAGTAACGTTAGTCCTGGCAGTTTTAGTGTCTCTCAGTAACGTTAGTCCTAGCAGTTTTATTGTCTCTCAGTAACGTTAGTCCTGGCAGTTTTATTGTCTCTCAGTAACGTTAGTCCTAGCAGTTTTAGTGTCTCTCAGTGACGTTAGTTCCAGCTGTTTTAGTGTCTCTCAGTGACGTTAGTCCTAGCAGTTTTAGTGTCTCTCAGTGACGTTAGTCCTAGCAGTTTTAGTCTCTCTCAGTGACGTTAGTCCTGGCTGTTATAGTGTCTTTCAGTGACGTTAGTCCTTGCAGTTTTAGTGTCTTTCAGTGACGTTAGCCCTGGAAGTTTTAATGTCTCTCAATGACGTTAGTCCTGGAAGTTTTAGTGCCTCTCAGTGACGTTAGTCCTGGAAGTTTTAGTGTTTCTCAATGACGTTAGGCCTGGAAGTTTTAGTGTTTCTCAGTGACGTTAATCCTCGCAGTTTTAGTGTTTCTCAGTGACGTTACTCTTAGCAGTTTTAGTGTTTCTCAGTGACGTTAATCCTAGCAGTTTTAGTGCCTCTCAGTGACGTTAATCCTAGCTGTTTTAGCGTCTCTTGATGACGTTAGTCCCAGCTGTTTTAGTGTTTCTCAGTGACGTTACTCTTAGCAGTTTTAGTGTTTCTCAGTAACGTTAGTCCTAGCAGTTTTAGTGTCTCTCAGTGACGTTAGTCCTAGCAGTTTTATTGTCTCTCAGTAACGTTAGTCCTGGCAGTTTTAGTGTCTCTCAGTAACGTTAGTCCTAGCAGTTTTATTGTCTCTCAGTAACGTTAGTCCTGGCAGTTTTATTGTCTCTCAGTAACGTTAGTCCTAGCAGTTTTAGTGTCTCTCAGTGACGTTAGTTCCAGCTGTTTTAGTGTCTCTCAGTGACGTTAGTCCTAGCAGTTTTAGTGTCTCTCAGTGACGTTAGTCCTTGCAGTTTTAGTGTCTCTCGATGACGTTAGTTCCAGCTGTTTTAGTGTCTCTCAGTGACGTTAGTCCTTGCAGTTTTAGTGTCTCTCAGTGACGTTAGTCCTTGCAGTTTTAGTGTCTTTCAGTGACGTTAGCCCTGGAAGTTTTAATGTCTCTCAGTGACGTTAGTCCTGGAAATTTACTATCTCTCAGTGACGTTAGTCCTCGCAGTTTTAGTGTCTTTCAGTGACGTTAGCCTGCAAGTTTTAATGTCTCTCAATGACGTTAGTCCTGGCTGTTATAGTGTCTCTCAGTGACGTTAGTCCTCGCAGTTTTAGTGTCTTTCAGTGGCGTTAGCCCTGGAAATTTTAGTGTCTCTCAGTAACATTAGTCCTCGCAGTTTTAGTGTCTCTCAGTGACGTTAGTCCTCGCAGTTTTAGTGTCTCTCAGTGACGTTAGTCCTCGCAGTTTTAGTGTCTCTCAGTAACATTAGTCCTCGCAGTTTTAGTGTCTCTCAGTGACGTTAGTCCTAGCAGTTTTAGTGTCTCTCAGTAACATTAGTCCTCGCAGTTTTAGTGTCTCTCAGTGACGTTAGTCCTAGCAGTTTAAGCGTCTCTCGATGACGTTAGTTCCAGCTGTTTTAGTGTCTCTCAGTGACGTTAGTCCTAGCAGTTTTAGTGTCTCTCGATGACGTTAGTTCCAGCTGTTTTTAGTGTCTCTCAGTAACTTTAGTCCTGGCAGTTTTAGTGTCTCTCAGTGACGTTAGTCCTGGCAGTTTTAGTGTCTCTCAGTGACGTTAGTCCTGGCAGTTTTAGTGTCTCTCAGTGACGTTAGTCCTGGCAGTTTTAGTGTCTCTCAGTGACGTTAGTCCTGGCAGTTTTAGTGTCTCTCAGTGACGTTAGTCCTGGCAGTTTTAGTGTCTCTCAGTGACGTTAGTCCTGGCAGTTTTAGTGTCTCTCAGTGACGTTAGTCCTGGCAGCTTTAGTGTCTCTCAGTGACGTTAGTCCTGGCAGTTTTAGTGTCTCTCAGTGACGTTAGTCCTGGCAGTTTTAGTGTCTCTCAGTGACGTTAATCCTGGCAGTTTTAGTGTTTCTCAGTGACGTTAGTCCTAGCTGTTTTAGTGTTTCTCAGTGACGTTACTCTTAGCAGTTTTAGTGCCTCTCAGTGACGTTAGTCCTAGCAGTTTTAGCGTCTCTCGATGACGTTAGTTCCAGCTGTTTTTAGTGTCTTTCAGTGACGTTAGTCCTTGCAGTTTTAGTGTCTTTCAGTGACGTTAGCCCTGGAAGTTTTAATGTCTCTCAATGACGTTAGTCCTGGCAATTTTAGTGTCTCTCAGTGACGTTAATCCTAGCAGTTTTAGTGCCTCTCAGTAACGTTAATCCTAGCAGTTTTAGTGCCTCTCAGTGACGTTAGTCCTGGAAGTTTTAGTGCCTCTCAGTGACGTTAGTCCTGGAAGTTTAGTGTTTCTCAATGACGTTAGGCCTGGAAGTTTTAGTGTTTCTCAGTGACGTTAATCCTAGCAGTTTTAGTGTTTCTCAGTGACGTTACTCTTAGCAGTTTTAGTGTTTCTCAGTGACGTTAATCCTAGCAGTTTTAGTGCCTCTCAGTGACGTTAATCCTAGCTGTTTTAGCGTCTCTTGATGACGTTAGTCCCAGCTGTTTTAGTGTTTCTCAGTGACGTTACTCTTAGCAGTTTTACTGTTTCTCAGTGACGTTAGTCCTGGCAGTTTTAGTGCCTCTCAGTGACGTTAGTCCTGGCAGTTTTAGTGTCTCTCAGTAACGTTAGTCCTGGCAGTTTTAGTGTCTCTAGGTAACGTTAGTCATGGCAGTTTTAGTGTCTCTCAGTGACGTTAGTCCTGGCAGTTTTAGTGTCTCTCAGTAACGTTAGTCCTGGCAGTTTTAGTGTCTCTCAGTGACGTTAGTCCTGGCAGTTTTAGTGTCTCTCAGTAACGTTAGTCCTGGCAGCTTTAGTGTCTCTCAGTGACGTTAGTCCTAGCAGTTTTAGTCTCTCTCAGTGACGTTAGTCCTGGCTGTTATAGTGTCTCTCAGTAACGTTAGTCCTGGCAGTTTTAGTCTCTCTCAGTGACGTTAGTCCTGGCTGTTATAGTGTCTCTCAGTAACGTTAGTCCTGGCAGTTTTAGTGTCTCTCAGTGACGTTAGTCCTGGCAGTTTTAGTCTCTCTCAGTGACGTTAGTCCTGGTGTTATAGTGTCTCTCAGTAACGTTAGTCCTGGCAGTTTTAGTCTCTCTCAGTGACGTTAGTCCTGGCAGTTTTAGTCTCTCTCAGTGACGTTAGTCCTGGCTGTTATAGTGTCTCTCAGTGACGTTAGTCCTGGCAATTTTAGTGTCTCTCAGTGACGTTAATCCTGGCAGTTTTAGTGTCTCTCAGTGACGTTAGTCCTGTAATTTTTTCTCGGTGACGTTAGTCCTGGAAGTTGAGCTAATATTTGATACACTGGTGTTGGTGGGTGCTACACTCATGTCATTGAGCTAATATTTGCTACACTCTTGTTGGTGGGTGCTACACTCATGACACTGTGCTAATATTTGCTACATTATTTTTGGTGGGTGTTACACTCTTGTCACCGAGGTAATATTTGCTACACTCTTATTGGTAGTTGCTACACTGTTGTCACTGAGCTAGTATTTGCTACACTCTTATTGGTGGGTGCTACACTCTTGTCACTGGGGTAATATTTGCTACATTCTTGTTGGTGGGTGCTACACTCTTGTCACTGAGCTAATATTTGCTACACTGGTATTGGTGGGTGCTACACTCTTGTCACTGAGGTAGTATTTGCTACATTCTTGTTGGTTGGTGCTACACTCTTATTGGTGGGTGCTACACTCTTGTCACTGAGGTAATATTTGCTGCACTCTTGTTGGTGGGTGCTACACTCTTGTCACTGAGCTAATATTTGCTGCACTCTTGTTGATGGGTGCTACACTCTTGTTGGTGGGTGCTACACTCTTATTGGTGGGTGCTACACCCTTGTTGGTGGGTGCTACACTCTTGTCACTGATCTAATATTTGCTGCACTCTTATTGTTATACATTTTATTGACATCAGCTCGTATCGTTTTCACTGTTACTTGGTAACTCTCGTTTATGTTCACAGGTTTACGATACAGGTGCTCTCTGCGGGTGAAACGTGTCATTGTACACCGTGGTCATCAGCTGGAACAACATTAACGATTTTTAGTTGACGGAAAGCTATGAATTATTTTCTCTTATTTACATTTTTAGAGCTGTGTTTTCTCGCTTGTCATATAAATAGCATCGCTTTTTTATCATTAGACCTGGAAACTGCGCATGTGTGTGTGTTTTTGAATAATGTCATTTATTGTGCATTGCAGGCATCTCCTGTGTATGTGTATACATGATAAATAGATAATTGATGATTGGTGTAGCTTTTGTTAACTAATTCCTAAACCGTGTTGGATCAAGTAAAATCTTAGGCTGGGTTGAAGATTAAGTTTGTGATATTGTATGTTCGCTTTTTGCTTGAGTTCAAATTAATACATTAACGAAGTGACAAGGCGCTGTGTTGGTGAGTACCCGTACGAATCTTAGTCCTGTGAGTCTTTTATTTAGTTATCTATTATTTTGTTTATATTTTGTCGAGTGATCTATGTTAGTAAACGTTTTATTTTATCATGTTTTTGTTGTTTAAAGACGGTGGTCACGCTGACCTTTAGCGATACTTAATTAAAATAATGACGTAGCCGACAGTAGTCTATAAATTGTGTGAATCTCCCCCTTCATTCATAACTCATGTGAAGCAGGTCTTCAACATTTTCCAAGCTGTCCTGTTTGGTCCCATATTGTTAACATCGCTTCAGGTCTTCCTCATAATTTTCATCTTTGTTTCCATCTGTCTCCTTCAGGTGACCTTTCCCATCGTCTCATCCACTGGGAACTCAATATTTTCGTATAAAATTCTCACTTGATTTCAGTAATGTGTCTTCGCCATCGCATTTGAGTGTGTATAGTAACACGTGTTGTAACAACAGTCTATCCGCCATGGAAGCTGTGTTGGACTGTTATATCTCCAGCAGCTTTCCTAGCTCTCTTCTTTCACTGTTGCTCCTCATTCTGTTTTCACTTCTTGCAGTACAAAGTGGACGACTTTCTCTTCAAAGAGCTGCAGGAAGATCATATTCAAACGGATTATCAACATGTCAAAAATTCTACAGTGGTACATGTTAACAACTGTATGTTCGGCAAAAACTGTAAGTTCGGCACTTTTGGTTCTGGATAAAATACTGGAACTCCTCACAACGCCCCACTTTAGAATAGTTTAATATATGATACATAAATTTGTTCATATAATCACCACGTTTAATGGTTAGTATAATTTAATAATCTAAGGTATGCTGATGATACAGTCTTAATCACTAAGAGTGAAAATGAGTTACAAGAAATGTTGGACATTATAGTGAAAGAAAGCAAAAGTAAAGGACTCAGCCTTAATAGCAAAAAGACAGAAGTAATGTAACAACAAAGAAAAAGACATCACCTCAGTGCAAAATAAAGACAAGTGGAACAATATTAAAACAGGTAAATGAATTTAAATGTTTGGGAACTTTGTTAACCTCAGATGGAAGATGTACAAAAGAGGTGAGATGCAGAATGGCTCAGGCAAAAGCAGCTTTCCAAAAAATGAAAAGATACTATGCAATCCATTTTTAACAATAGAAACAAGAAAAAGAGTTCTTAAATGTTATGTAGAGCCAGTCTTAAAATATGGATGTGAATCATGGACAATAGGACAACAGACAAGAAAATCACTAGAGGCTGTAGAAATGTAGTTTTACAGAAGAATGTTAAGAATACCACGGACAGCTAAGAAAAGAAATTTACAAACGTTCTGAAAGAGGCCAAAGCAAAATGATACCTAATATCCAACATGAGGAAGAAACAATCATAATTTTTTTGGTCATGTAATGAGAAGGTAACAGCTGGAATATATTGTGATAATTGGAAAAATTGAGGGACGAAGAGATAGAGGGAAGCAAAGAGAAAAGATACCAGGCAGCTTAAGAGAATGGCTTGGCAGAAGGTCAACAACAGAAATGATAAATAATTGTCGAGATCGAAAGTTGTGGAGAGACATGATCACCTACGCTAGCAGGCCCGGTACTTGATGATGATGATGATAATTTAATACATAAATGTTCTCGAGAACTACAAAGAATGCCTGTGTTACAGTGTCGGTTTATGTTTCTCCTTCGTTTGAAGTAGCATAACAATAGTGATGTATCTGGAGGCAAACTAGACTTGGAAATGACTGAGAGTTTGTGTAACCAAGGAGCTGTGGGTACCATCAGAATGCGCTTTGTTCGACCTCTGGCATAGGGCTAACTATAGTAATCAACACACACACATGCACACATAGACAATGTATAGGGATGCATACATTTTTCTCTGCCTAGGAGCGTGAAACTGTCTTTTCTAGGTCCTGCTCCACAACATTACCATTGACTGAACATCAAACATCGACTCCATTACCATTGACTGAACATCAAACATCGACTCCATTACCACTGACAGAACATCAAACATCGACTTCATTACCACTGACAGAACATCAAACATGGACATCACTACTACTGACTGAATATCAAACATTGGCATCCATGCCACTGACTGAACATCAAACATAGGCCTCATTACCACCATCATCATCATGTGCCATACCGGTTGACGAAGGCGATCATGTCCTCCCACAAACTTCTATCTACGGTGCATCGTATCAGTTCTGTTGTTGACTGTTTTCTGCCATGCCATGACACCAAGCTATCCAGTATTTTCTTTCTTTGTCGTCAGCTATATTTATTTCCCTGTATTTTCCCAGTTGTAACCAAGTATTCTAACTTTCCTCTTCTCATAACATGTCCGAAAAATGTTGATTGTTTCTTTCTGATGTTTCTTAGGAGCTCCCTTTTTGTGTTGGCCTCTTTGAGAATTTTCTCGTTTGTCTTTTTAGCTGTCCATGGAACTTTACCTCATTACCACCGATCGAAAATAAAACTTTGGCATCGTTACCACTGACTGGGCATCAAACATCGGCATCCGTGCCACTGACTCAACATCTAACATTGACATCATAACCAATGAGCGAACATCGAGTACCGCGCTATAACAGGCCGACGATCCGTCCTTAACTGCCGTGCGATATCGAACTTGTGATCGCGTTGCGGAAACACGCTGCTAGAGGAAATGAAGGCGTTTGTTTGTGGGTGGTAATAATTAGATTTGACAGCGTTTGAAAGAGAGAGAGAGAGAGAGAGAGAGAGAGAGAGAGAGAGAGAGAGATTGGGGATATGAGAAAGGCAGGCAAAGGGTGGAAGAAACAGAGAGGCATAATGTAAATGGAGGGGGAAGATATAGGGAGATAGAGTTGTGAATGAATATAGAGGGGTGATGTTGATGAAAAAAAAATAAAATAATAGAAAGAAGGGTTAAAAGAATAGTTAGAGTATGGAAGGAAGATTAGATAAAAAGATGAACAGTGCAGAGAAACAAAGAGAGGGATAAAGAAAGGTAAGCAGTAGAGAAAGTGAAAGATATTTAGGTGTACAAAGATGGATGGATGGATGGATGGATGGATGGATGGATGGATGGATGGATGGGTGGGTGGGTGGGTGGGTGGGACTGGGTGGGTGGGTGGGTGGGTGGGTGGGTGGGTTCCGGCCGGGCGGGCAGGCAGTAGGGTCTCGGGCGGGCGGGGGTACGGCTGTTAAATGTTATTGAGAGGTAATGGTGAGGGGAATAGAGTTTGATGAAAGGAAATAACAAAAACGCGGTGAACGGGAGGACAGGATAACCTATGCTGGTGGCAGCGGTCGGATCATGTTTCAGAAACTGGTCAATAAAAGCACTCATGTGGGCTCGTCTTGACGTTCGCGCCACAATATATAAACGTTAAAAACTGTGACACCCTACTATGGAAATAGACAAGGGGGGAGCGGTGGTAGTTTGGCGCAAAGACTTATATATTTCTGAGGGCAACAAACAGCTATCCAATACCACTTTTTATAAACCCCGCCCTGACGATGCCACTGTCTCCACAATAAGCAGGTCAAATCTACCATCAAGGAACTGATCCGAACCAACCTGCTCCCTCCTAGCGCGTCCCGCCTCATTATCCCCAATAGCGGTCTTGGGAAACCATCTTTCTACATGCTCCCCAAAATTCACAAAATCGACAATCCAGGACGCCCCATCGTGTCAGCGTATGCTTGCCCGACTGAACACATATATGACTATCTAGACAGTGTCTTCCAGCCTATGGTCGTTAGTCTTCCCTCATATGTCAAGGACACTAACCATGCATTGAGTATCTTCTCTTCCATCTCTCTCTCTCTCGAGATCGCTCATACCGACTTTTTACCCTTGATGTTTGCTCCTTCTACACCTCTATTCCTCACTCCGACGGCCTCCTGGCTCTACGTTTCTTTCTTGACCAGAGACAACAAACCCTCTGTTGATACTGCAACTCTTCTCCGCCTTACTGAGCTTGTACTCAACCTCAACACCTTTGAGTTTAATGGTAACTTCTATGACCAGGTCAGTGGAGTAGCCATGGGCACCAAGATGGGCCCTAGCTATGCTTGCCTATTCATGGGTTACCTGGAGTACCAAATTCTCAATTCTTATCAAGGTCCTCTTCCCATCATATACCTTCGGTACATTGATGACTGCTTCGGACTCACCGATCTACCTGAGGATGACCTCTCCAGGTTTATCGACTATATTGGTAGCTATCACAAAGCTATCAAGATCACATCTTGTATATCCACTCCCTCTGTCACCTTCCTAGATCTTATTGTTTCTTTGGGTACTTCTGGCCTCCACACCTCGGTTTTCTATAAACCCACAGACGCCCACTGCTACCTTCTCTATTCTTCATCCCATTCACCTTCTTGTCGCGACTCTATTCCATTCTCACAGTTATTGCGTCTCCGTCGCATCTGCCAGGATGGCCAAGATTTCCTCCGACAGGCTAACCTCATGTTAGGTTTCTTCAGCCGCCGGCTTTATCCAGACTCGATCCTCCAGTCTGCCCTCCAGCGGGTCCTCCTTATCTCCCGTCCCGAGGCACTCACTCCTTCCGACCGCCCCCCCCCTCTGAGAGAACTATACTCACCCTCACCTATCATCCTCACAACTTAGCAGCTGTGAAAATACTCAACCGCTACCGTTCCATTTTCCTCTCTGATCCCACTACCCTCTACTTTTTAGTGATCCCCCGATGATCGCCTTCAAGCGCGACAGGAATTTGGGTGACATTCTGGTTAGGAGCCGTCTTCCTCGCTCCTACCCTCAACACTTCGGTACGGCCCCTTGTGGTCGGAACTGTATCACCTGTGCCTATGTGCTCCCTACTGACTCGGTCTTATTCCCCAATGGACGGTTCGAGATCAAGCATGGCTTCACATGTGTGTCCCGCAACATCATTTATGCCAACGATGCCACATGACCTATATTGGCGAGTCTGGTAGAAGATTAGCGGAAAGATTTTGTGAACATCTACGAGATGTCCAACAGAATACTGGCACTCCAGTGTCTTCCCATTTCAACTCCCCAGACCACAAGGGCAAAGACGACATCCGTGTCACTAGTATTGTCCTCTGTCACTCTGGCGACCGCAGCCGATATACTTTGGAAAATCGCCTCATAGTCCAGTATGGTTCGCTGACCCCACGGGGCATGAATGTATCACACTCATACACATAGTTTCCTTTCGGCTGCTCCTTTCCTCGTGCATAGCCCTCTCCACCACCCATGTTGTGGCTCTTTAGTCTATCTACTATGCCACTCTATTCTTAGTTCTTCTCCACTAGTCCCCGTTGAGGCACTTCGGTGTTCTCCTATATACCTTTTTTCTGCGCTACTTACCCCTCATATGTTTTTATTACACCCCACTCCCATACATCTCACTCTTTCCGCCTTTTGAGTACCTGTCATTCTACTGTTCTATTCTTTCTCCTTCGAGTTTGCACACAGACCCCGGTGTGAACCCTTCCACACATATGATTGTCCCCGTATGGATGTGCACATGCATGTATGTGTTCATAGGCACGGGTATTGGTATATATATGTATACGCATATACATGCATGTATATGTGTTCTTGCTTTTATGCATACACATGTATGTGTGTGTATATGTATGTGTATGTTGATATGTATTAGTATGTGCACATCTTCTTGCACGTGTACATATCTATACACGCATCTGTGTGTGTGTATACATGCATTTATGGGCCCCTAGATACTTTCAGATATTGCCTGTGCCTTTGTAGTCGACGTACCTAGATAGCGTTCCCACCACTCGTGTATTTTTAGAACCCTTCACCTCAGACCAGAGGGTATAAATTACAGCTACACCCGTGAGAAATTCCTTTCCTAGTCTGACCACAGTCCACGCCACACAGGGAAGTCAACATATTTCGATTATTTTGTTTTTGATTATTTTGTTTTTGATGTTTCATTACTAGTTAGCTATGTAGGATTAGTTTTATTTATTCACATATCTGTGTGTGTATGTTGTTTGTTTGTTCCTGCTGAAGGCCTATTGAGCAGAAACGTCGTTCGAATGTGTCGTCTACTAATCACGTAAAGCTTCTAACATACCATTTTTCCTTTTTTTTTTCAATTTTTCCTCCTATGGAAATAGACACAAGCAAAAATCACCATTATACTAGCTGTAACGGCCAGACGCGCGCATTCAGGGTAAGTTAGATCAGCTGCGCTTAACTAACACTCACCTCAAGTCAAACTAAAATGTTCCATAACCAAATGACTAAATGTCTGCTTTCATTTCTGACTCAACTTATCAAGATTTAATGTATATATATATATATATGGTTATTTTTTGACCATGTGATGAGAAGAGTCAAACGGAAACAGGATAATCTAAAAGCAGCCCTCTAATGGAAACCTGAGAGTGAAAGAAATAGAAGCCGAAATAAAGAAATACTAAAAAGAGCAGTTAGGCAAGAAACAACAACAGCCAGCATCAGCTCACTCACCGAAATGGAACAATTCTTGATCCTCTCTATGTGCTAGTTGCTCTTTAAAGCATTTTTTTGGGTGGGTTGAGAGGTTGTTATTCATGCTTTTCTTGTCGTCCCCAAAGGCAAATAAGTCAGTGTCTAGGGTACTCCTAGGATCGTCACGTCCTGCCACCTGTGTGACACTTGTACGTTGTAGGGTACTCCTGGGATCGCCACGTCCTGCCAACTGTGTGACACTCGTACGTTGTAGGGTACTCCTGGGATCGTCACGTCCTGCCAACTGTGTGACACTTGTACGTTGTAGGGTACTCCTGGGATCGCCACGTCCTGCCAACTGTGTGACACTTGTACGTTGTAGGGTACTCCTGGGATCGTCACGTCCTGCCAACTGTGTGACACTTGTACGTTGTAGGATACTCCTGGGATCGTCACGTCCTGCCAACTGTGTGACACTTGTACGTTGTAGGGTACTCCTGGGATCGCCACGTCCTGCCAACTGTGTGACACTTGTACGTTGTAGGGTACTCCTGGGATCGTCACGTCCTGCCAACTGTGTGACACTTGTACGTTGTAGGGTACTCCTGGGATCGTCACGTCCTGCCAGTTGTGTGACACTTGTACGTTGTAGGGTACTCCTGGGATCGCCACGTCCTGCCAACAGTGAGACACTTGTACGTTGTAGGGTAATCCTGGGATCGTCACATCCTGCCAGCTGTGTGACACTTGTACGTTGTAGGGTACTCCTGGGATCGTCACATCCTGCCAACTGTGTGACACTTGTACGTTATAGGGTACTCCTGGGATCGTCACGTCCTGCCAACTGTGCGACACGTGTACGTTGTAGGGTACTCCTGGGATCGTCACATCCTGCCAACTGTGTGACACTTGTACGTTGTAGGGTAATCCTGGAATCGTCACATCCTGTCAGCTGTGTGACACTTGTACGTTGTAGGGTACTCCTGGGATCGTCACATCCTGCCAACTGTGTGACACTTGTAGGTTATAGGGTACTCCTGGGATCGTCACGTCCTGTCAACTGTGCGACACTTGTACGTTGTAGGGTACTCCTGGAATCGTCACATCCTGCCAACTGTGTGACACTTGTACGTTGTAGGATACTCCTGGGATCGCCACGTCCTGCCAGCTGTGTGACACTTGTACGTTGTAGGGTACTCCTGGGATCGTCACGTCCTGCCAGCTGTGTGACACTTCTACGTTGTAGGGTACTCCTGGGATCGTCACGTCCTGCCAGCTGTGTGATACTTGTACGTTGTAGGGTACTCCTGGTATCGTCACATCCTGCCAGCTGTGTGACATTTGTACGTTGAGTGGCAGGATTAACTCATCATTCACATGTCAGTAACACCGATCCAGTGAGTAATGGTGGCACAACTGACATTCCCAACCATCGAGGTACCTACACAGAAGGTCACATGTGTAAAAACCGCGGAGCTATTGTCCTTTGACGTCCATGGGGATCACTCAACAGAAGAGAACAGGAAGAAGTAGGCATAAATACATTGGACCCATCATATATAGCAAATGCTAATGAGCCCACCCGCCAGGGCCTTGACCAGTTCGCTCAGAATAGAAACGTATGACGAGATGATATGCGAGTCCTGATGGTCTGATGCCTGATAACAAAGACCCGGGCACTAAGAGTCTAGAATCTCGGTCCTATTATGTACAGTTTTCGGCTCGAGAAAACAATATATATATATATATGTCCTACCGGCTGGCGTAGGCGGTCATGCCATTCCATAATCTTTTATCAACAATGCATCGTATCAATAATGTTGTTGACTGTTTTCCATGCCACGACACCAAGCTATCTATATAGTATTTTCTCTATTTGTCGTCCGCGATCTCTCTTTCCATGTATTTTGCCAGACATAAACAAGTATTCCAACTTTCCTCTTTTCATGATGTGCCCGAAAAAATGTTGATTGTTTCTTTCTGATGTTTTTTAGGAGCTTCCTTTTTGTATTGTCGTCTGAGAATTTTCTTGTTGGTCTATTTAGCTATCCTGGGAACTTTCAACATTCTTCTGAGAAATCCCATCTCTGTGGCCTCTAATCGTCTTTTCATTTGTTTGTCTACTGTCCATGATTCGCTTCCATAGGTCAGAACCGGTTCTATATAGCACCGATGAGCTCTCTTTCTCACTTCTATTGACATAAATTTGTGCATAAGACGTTTTTTTATTTTCTAAAATGCTATTTTGGCCTGAGCTATTCTACTTTTTATTTCTGTGGTGCATCTTCCATCTGATGTTATTATTGTGCCCAAGTGTGTGACGCGTTGTACTTTTTTTCAGAATTGTCCTCTTTGTTTTTATGCAGCATGATGGTGATTGTTTCTTCGATATGACCATTACTTCTGTTTTCTTACAAATCAGACTGAGACCTTTCTTGTTGCTTTCTTTCACTATTATGTCTATCATTTTTTGTAATTCATTCGCTGTCTTTGATATTAAGACTGTGTCACCCGCATATCGCAAATTGTTTATGTTGTGATCGTTGACTTCAATTCCTTTTTTGTCTATTCTATCTATATATTGACCTTTCGAGCCGTAGCCGGCCCATAGGGCGTAGACCAAGATACTCCTTCTCTTATCTGATTTTTTATTCAAGCAGTTTTCAATTCTTTTAAAGATATTTTAGCAAATTCTGGCCATTTGTCTCTGTTCTGTGCAAGCAGCTCTATCTCATTGAAATAACCGATTCCTGCGCCTTTTGCCTCTCTCAGCAATGTTCTTCTCAGTGTCTCTCTGGGTCTTCCTCTTTTTCTCTTACCTGTTGTTTCCCACATGAGGGCTTGCTTTGCTATTCGGTTATTATCTCTTCTCATCGCATGTCCAACATATGACCATCGTCTTTTCTTTATTACTGAAGATATTAGTCGTTGATTGGCGATTTCTCTCATTTCCTCGTTTGTTTTGAATTCGTTCCACGCTATACCAAGTATTTTCCTTAGACATTTATTTTTGAATGCGTTCAACTTTGTTTCTCTTGTTTTCCAGCTTTCACACGCATACCGAAGGGTTGATAGTACATTTGATTTGAATAGTCTAAGTTTTGTGTTTGTGCTGATGAGTTTTGATTTCCACAACTTATCAAGGCTTCCGAAAGACATTGCTGCTTTAGCTATTCTGATTCTAATTTCTTTGCTTGTATCCCCTTCTCGATCAATGTGACTTCCAAGATAGATAAAGTGATCGATCTCTTCCACTGGTTTGTTTTCCATGTATATTTGGTCATCTGTTGGAATTAAGCTTTTCATGACTTTAGTCTTTTCATGATTGATCTCAAACCCATTTTGCTAGCTATTGATGATAGTTCATTTGTTTTTTCCTGCATCTTTTTTATCTGACTGCTGATGAGAACTATGTCATCAGCAAAGTCGAGGTCCTCCAAATAGTCTCCTTGTATCCATTCGACGCCTTTATTACCAGTGCAGCATTTCTTCATTATGAAGTCCATAACGACTCCAAATAACAAGGGCGATAAAATAAATCCTTGTTTAACCCCAGTTTCTATTGGAAACATTCGCTCAGTCCTTCCTTTGTTCGAACTGCACATGTGTAACCATCATACATGTCTTTAATAATATTTATGATTTTTGATGGTAAGCCATATTGCTTCTGAATTTTCCACAAAGAATCTCTATGAATACTATCAAATGCTTTTTTGAAGTCGATGAAGTTAAGTACAAAAGGTTTTTGCTTTTCAATGTGTTCCTCCAATATAAGTCGTAGAGTAAAAATGTGGTCAAGGCAGCTTCTCCTTTTTCTAAACCCAGCCTGTTCTTCACGCATTACTGTATCTATTGAATCCTTTATTCTATTTAGGATGATTTTGCAGAATAACTTTGAGGCAACCGACAAAAGTGTCACGCCTCTCCAGTTGTTACAATCTCTAAGATTGCCCTTTTTTGGAATCTTAACAATGATTCCTTTTTTCCACTTATGATGCGTCTTCTCTGCTTTCCAAATGACGTTGAACATTTTCTGGAGATGTATTAAATTATGGCTATCAATTGCCTTGAGGATCTCAGCTGTTAACTTATCCTCTCCAGCAGCCTTGTTATTGGCCATACGCTTTAAGGTGGTTTCTATTTCGCTCAAGGTGAAGTCATCTAAATTTACAAATAATTCTGCTGCTGGTGTTTCAGCTTCAAAATCTATTAAACTGTGGGATAGTGGACGGTTAAGAATTTCTTTGAAGTGTTCCGCCGAATGGGCGTTTATGTCTGCGCTTGTTGTTAGCATTAATCCAGATTTGTCTAGAACTGGTGCTCCACTGGATGTATAGGTGTTTGTCAGCAGCTTTTGTACAGTATAGAGAGTTCTGCTGTCTCCTGTAATTGCAGCTGTTTCTGCTTTCTCTGCCAAATTGTCTATATAAGCTCTTGTATCTCTTCTTGCTGAACTTTTTACTTTGTTGTCTAATTCTTTGTATGTTGCTTTTGCCAGGACCTTTCCAGAATCTGTGTTTACATTAGTCGTGGCTCTCTTCGCTTTTCTTCTCGTTTTTTTGTCTATTACTGATCTCATAATATTTTCGCTGTAAAGTGAAAGCAAATCAGGCGACAGAACACAGTCTTGTCTGACTCCTTGTTTTAAATATTGAAACTGTCCTTTTTGGTTGCTAATTCGTATAGCTGCTGTTTGTTGCCAGTATATGTTTTTTTTAATAATTTCCAGACCCTTGCCATCAATGTTTAATTTATCCAGCATATTGATTATTTCCACATGCTTTACTTTGTCAAATGCTTTTGTGTAGTCTATAAAGCCCATATATAGATCTTTCTTTACCTCTATAGCTTTTTCTATCAATGTTCTTAGGATGGATATAACATTACTGGTGCCCTTTCCTTCCACAAATCCACACTGTTCCTCACTTATTTCTGGTTTTGTTTTGTACCTTACACGTCTCATGATGATTCTTAGTAATATTTTCGTCATATGGCTCATGAGACTAATAGTGCGATGGTCATCGCAATCAGTGGCTCCTGACTTCTTCGTTATGGTTACAAAGACATTAGTAGATATAAAATATTTAAAAAAATATGAAATATTAAAGAGGTTTATTGATATGGCTTGCTTTGTGGCATGCACAAATGATCTTTTCTTGGCATTCTAAATCAGAAAAAGCAGTTAATATAAATTTTGAATAAAACATTATTACTGCCGATACTTGACTACGAATTCCATGAATCATGACTTACTGCTTTCGCCAGAATCGGCAACCAAGAGCTGATCACGACATACTCCAGATTTCCACGATGGCTCTGGAAGCAAACCAGCCATTTTGTCCTAGCCAAGATGATCGAAAGGAAAGATAACTCGGTACAAAAAGTGTTATGGTTAAGACGGATGTTTTTGTATGAAAGACGCAGATTTCATCTGGATGTCAACCTCAGCTCAACTCATTTACTTCCACTTAACGTATTTTCAAAAACGAATCAAACTAGTAGTCGGTTGAACGCAGAAGAAGAAAGTACTGTATCATCTAGGCATCTAAAATAAGTCTAAAAAGTCGTCTCATTTGTTTGTGTCTGATTTTATAATAAATAAACTGTGTAAGTGTCACTTAAAATTATATATTTGAAAGCTGATGAAAATGTAATTTAAGGTGCTGAAACTGTTTTAGCGCCTGTAACTAAAAAGTAGATAGTATTTTTATTCGATAAAACAATTGTTGAAACTGTTGAAAATTAAGGAGACTATTTAACACAATTCTAGCAAGGAAATTAAAATGCGTTGGAACATAAAGAAACACAAAACCCTACTGAAAGTCTTCACTTTCGATCACTCCGAAGTAGATGATATTTTAATTTGATGAAAACTATTTTACCGACTACCACTGGAATGTAGATGCTTTCTGTTGTAATGAAGAAATGCTTTCACACACTCAGAAGCTGGTGTTATTTAAGAGGATACTACCATACTGTCTGTGACCAGGTCATCATTACAAAATACCATGATTGCTGGCATAAATGATGATGTTGCTTCACAACTTTCTCTCTGTAAATTGTTTATGAATTCTGTTGTTGACTTCCAACCAAACCATTCTTTGAAACTGTATGGTTATTTCTCTCTGTTTCCCTCTAGCTTTTCTTCCCTTGATATTTTCCTGTTTATACAATGTTCCCTCCATTATCGTTTCATGTACATAAAATAACATGATGATTGTTCTGTCTATTGTGAGTACAAACGTTGTTTTTGACTTTCTCTCTTTTAAACATCTTCATTACCCCGTGGTATTCTCAATGTAATTCTTTAAAATCACATCTCGATGGCCTCTAAAGATTGTTCTAATCTGTTGTACATTATTCACTATCATATGTCAGAAATGATTCACCAGAACAGTGGAGAATTCATTTTTTTCTTACATCCTCTGGCACAGATGGGTTCTGTAAAATATCTTGTCACTATTTCAAATGATGTATGAGCCTTTTTTAATTTGTTACCTCACTCTGGTGTACATCTATCATCTGAAGTTAACGTGGTTCCCATGTATTTATTCATTGACAAATTTTAATACTATGCCCATTTACTACAGTAGTGTATTTCAGAGAAGTTATTATTTGCCAGACCGTTATTTTAGTTCTTTCCTGTTGAGACTGGTGTCTTTACGCACTTACTACAGTAGTGTATTTCAGAGAAGTTATTATTTGCCAGACCGTTATTTTAGTTCTTTCCTGTTGAGACTGGTGTCTTTACACATTTACTTCAGTAGTGTATTTCGCGTATTCTTGGTATCACCGGAAGGATAAAGTGACAAACGTGGTGGTTATTACTCTCACAGGCCTCCCGAACATATATACGCTGCTCAAACAACGTAGGTTACGCTGGCTTGGCCACGTACACCGTATGAAAGATGGCCACATATCAACAGATATACTCTACGGACAACTGGCAGATGGCAAAAGGACTAGGGGGCGCCCAAAACTTCGATTTGTAGATGTGTGTAAACGTGACATGAAGACTCTGAACATAAACCCTGCAGCCTGGGAAGAAATAGCTGGAGACCGCAATCTCTGGAAACACACTCTAATGGTCCACCTCAAACAAGAAGCAGACAGATTCATAGAAAAAGAGAATACACCGCGAAAGAAAAGAAAAGAAAAAATAACATTTCTAGGAGATCTGAAATATCCATAGTCAACTTTGACTGACGGAGGCAACTACTACTACTATCTATTTTGGTTTCGTTTTTTGTTGTTGGGATTGATGTCTTTACACATTTACTTTAGTAGTGTATTTCAGAGAAGTGGTTTTTGGCATGACCATTGTTTTAATTCTTTGCTGTTGTGATTAATGTCTTTACACTTTCAATTTTTCTTGCCTTCTATAACTGTAATAACAATCATTTTATGTTGTCATATTTCACTCTTAACAAAATTAGACTACATCTTCAGCATGTACCAAGTTGTTTAAACTATGACCACCTAGTGCTATCCCCGGAATATCTCTCTCAATACCGGTGCTATTATTTTAAGCTGAAGACTCTGTTTTAGCTCATTAAAATCGCAACTGTTATTGTTTAGATGTAGACACTGTTATTGTTTAGATGTGGACACTATTATTGTTTAGACGTGGTTGTTTAGGTGTAGACACTGTTATTGTTTAGATGTGAACATTGTTGTTGTTTAGGTGTAGACACTGTTATTGTCTAGATGTGAACATTGTTGTTGTTTAGGTGTGGACACTGTTATTGTTTAGATGTGAACATTGTTGTTGTTTAGGTGTGGACACTATTATTGTTTAGATGTGGACACTGTTGTTGTTTAGGTGTGGACACTGTTATTGTTTAGATGTGGACACTGTTGTTGTTTAGGTGTGGACACTGTTATTGTTTAGATGTGAACATTGTTGTTGTTTAGGTGTGGACACTGTTATTGTTTAGATGTGAACATTGTTGTTGTTTAGGTGTGGATACTGTTATTGTTTAGATGTGAACATTGTTGTTGTTTAGGTGTGGACACTATTATTGTTTAGATGTGGACGCTATTATTGTTTAGATGTGAACATTGTTATTGTTTAAGTGTGGTTGTTTAGGTGTGGACACTGTTGTTGTTTAGGTGTGGATGCTGTTATTGTTTAGGTGTGGACACTGCTATTGTTTAGGTGTGGACACTGTTATTGTTTTGGTGTGGACGCTATTATTGTTTAGGTGTGGACGCTGTTATTGTTTAGGTGTGGACGCTGTTATTGTTTAGGTGTGGACGCTATTATTATTTAGATGTGGACGCTATTATTGTTTAGGTGTGGACGCTATTATTGTTTAGGTGTGGACGCTATTATTGTTTAGGTGTGGACGCTATTATTGTTTAGGTGTGGACACTGTTGTTATTTAGGTGTGGACGCTATTATTGTTTAGGTGTGGACACTGTTGTTGTTTAGGTGTGGACGCTATTATTGTTTAAGTGTGGACACTGTTGTTGTTTAGGTGTGGATGCTATTTTTGTTTAGGTGTGGACGCTATTATTGTTTAGGTGTGGACGCTATTATTGTTTAGGTGTGGACACTGTTGTTGTTTAGGTGTGGACACTGTTGTTGTTTAGGTGTGGACGCTATTATTGTTTAGGTGTGGACGCTATTATTGTTTAGGTGTGGACACTGTTGTTGTTTAGGTGTGGACGCTATTATTGTTTAGGTGTGGACACTGTTGTTGTTTAGGTGTGGATGCTATTATTGTTTAGGTGTGGACACTGTTGTTGTTTAGGTGTGGATGCTATTATTGTTTAGGTGTGGACACTGTTGTTGTTTAGGTGTGGATGCTATTTTTGTTTAGGTGTGGACACTGTTATTTTCGCCGGTCACTATGATATTGCTCAGTGGTTAGTAAACTGGACTGCAATGGACAAGGGGTGGGGTTCGGTCCCAACCGACGGCTTCCGAGTTCACCCAGCCTAAAATGGGTACCGGATTTTTTCTGGGAAAGTAAAGCAGCACTTCCGTAATACCGACCACATTACCCCAAAATCATGTGCTGAAGTTTATAAAATATATGGTCATTAACATATTTCCCTATACGCCACTTGGCGTGACAGGGGTACTTTACTTTTTTTAACTATGATATTGCCGTAAGACGAGTACATTTTCTTTTACATGTTATAACTCCAATATACAGTTTTTAACGTGTTGTAACTATGATTAGATTGTTTTAACCTGCTGTGCCTATTTATATACACCGTTTTAACGTGTCGTTGCTATGATACCAACTAAATCTTCAGTATGTGGTGTTGACCTTTCCCTATTCAAACGCGATCATCAAGTTGTTGATGTTATGACCACCATCTGATATTCTTGACGCTTCCCCACTATGAATCTCATTATGTTTTCACCACCAACAGTGAGTGCAGATCCCGAGATAGTATTCTCACTGCTGTCTTGTTGCCACGTTTGTACCCGCCAGACATTTCCCACTCAGTCGCAATTAGGACAAATGTTGTTTGTTGGTATGATACATTCAGTGATGCCCTCGCGTGTTCGCAGTGGATGACTTTTAGCATTTGGATTATTTTCCTTCACTTCACTTTGCTGAATTGCTTAGTGTCACTCTGGAGTAATTAATTGGTGGTTTGTGGTGCTTAATTGGTAGTTTATAGTGCTCTATTATTAGTCGATGGTACTTAGTTCCTTGTAAATGGCGATTAGTTGTTAAACTATTCTGCACAGTTGCAAGTGTTTCGCACTCAGTTGTAGTTCGACGGCATTTAATTATTAGTCTTTGGTGCTGAGATGCAAAAATATACTCAATATAAGCGGTTACAATCACTTACTATTTGGTGGACCTAATCTCTGGTGCTCAGTTGCTAGTTGAGGGCACTCAGTAATTAGCCTGCAGTTTTTAATTGTTGGCCTGCAGTGTTTTAATTGTTGGCCTGCGGTGTTTAATTGTTGGCCTGCGGTGTTTAATTGTTGGCCTGCGGTGTTTAATTGTTGACCTTGCGGTGTTTAATTGTTGGCCTGTGGTGTTTAATTGTTGGCTTTGCGGTGTTAATTGTTGGCTTTGCGGTGTTTAATTGTTGGCCTGCGGTGTTTAATTGTTCGCCTTGCGGTGTTTAATTGTTCGCCTTGCGGTGTTTAATTGTTGGCCTGCGGTGTTTAATTGTTGGCCTTGTGGTGTTTTAATTGTTGGCTTGCAGTGTTTAATTGTTGACCTGCGGTTTGTGAGGTTGGAGATTATTTCTTAGCTTTAGATCTATAATTGTTATCCTGTGGCATTTATTTTTAGCATGTAGCGTTTAAAATATGTCTGTTCTGTGGTGTCTAACTGTTACCCTCTGGTGTTTAATTATAAGTCTGTGGTATTTAATTGTCAGTCCAGGGTCTTCAGTTATTAGTCTGAAGTGATTATGTGTTACTGGTATTTTTAAAATCCTTAATCCGTTGTGTTTAACTGTAAATCTGCGGTGTTTATTTGTTAGTCTTCCGTGTTTAATTGTTAGTCTTCCATGTTTAATTGTTAGTCTTCCATGTTTAATTGTTAGTCTTCCGTGTTTAATTGTTAGTCTTCCGTGTTTAATTGTTAGTCTTCCGTGTTTATTTGTTAGTCTTTAGAGTTTCATTATAATTAATTGTTTACAGCGGTTTATTGTTAGACTGTTGTTCTATGATTAATATATGGTCCAATATAATTAGCATTTGGTGCTAAATATTGATTTATTAGTTCTGGTGGTCAGTCTTTAGTTGTGGCGCTCAGTCTTTAGTTGTGGTGATCAGTCTTTAGTTGTGGTGATAAGTCTTTAGTTGTGGTGATAAGTCTTTAGTTGTGGTGATAAGTCTTTAGTTGTGGCGGTCAGTCTTTAGTTGTGGCGGTCAGTCTTTAGTTGTGGCGGTCAGTCTTTAGTTGTGGTGATAAGTCTTTAGTTGTGGCGGTCAGTCTTTAGTTGTGGTGATAAGTCTTTAGTTGCTCAGTTCGAGGACGGACGATAATATCAAGGTATACCTGTATGTCCAATTTTCATAGTTGTGTGGTCCTGAAAAGGACCGTTTGTTGAACTAATTTAAGGTAATATAGGGCCAACATTGTGGGGGCTATATACTTTCATTCTGAATCAGACGAGTCTAAAAGATTAATAACAGTTTGGGTTGAACATTCCACAAACCATCATTTTTCCAATATTCCTCTTCCTGTTTTAAGATGTGGTCTTCACATTTAGCCCAATAATTTTTGTCTATATTTAATAAAGCGAGATTAGCAAGAGTCTTTACATCGCATATTTTGAATGTTGTATTTTCATCTGCCACTTGTCCTTTTAATTTTGCCCAGATTAGTTCTATTGGATTTAAATGAGCATGGTAAGGTGGCCGCCTCAAACTTATATGACCGTGCTCTTGGATAATCTTATCTATTTGAAAAATCTTTGTCCTCTGTTTTTGCTTTACTAGAGATAGTAATTCAGGTTTTAAGTACATGTTATTAAATTGTATGTGCTCCTTTGTGAGCCATATCTTAATAGCATCTTTTGTACTGGATGACGTCGGGACTTTATCTTCAAGTGCAACAATGTTGTGGTACGCTGCATTGTCCATTATTAGGCAAGATGGTCGATCTAGTGATGGGAGAACAGAATTTTCAATCCAATGTCTAAATATGTGACCATTCATCTCAGAGTGATAATCCCGATTGTCTATGGATTTTGAAAGAAAAATGAGCTCTGCATTCTGTATTAGTCCATGTTGTCGACTACCTGCATGAGCAATTATCAAGCACTGTCCTTTGCTGCTAGGTATTAATTTCTTAATCTTTCCATCTGATGACTGCCATTCCCTTTGGTTAGTGTGGTGAGCATTGATCCATGTTTCATCCAAGTACACAATATCATAACCTAGCTTGCGCACCTCTTTTACTTCACGTAAGTACTTGCTTCTCATGACTACTATATGTGGCTTCTCACAGATGATGTTTCGTCCATTGGAATACTTTCTGAATGTAAAGCCTGCAGCTCTCACATTCCTCCATAATGTAGACTTTGATATTTCAATACTGTTGTTCTTTTTCAGCGAAATTTTTAATTTTCTTATTGTAACAGTTTCATTCATACCCAACATTTTGCGAATTTCACTTCTAATAAATTCACTGTCGAAATTATCCAACATTTTTGCTCTTCCTTGTGATTTTGTATATTTTGAACATTGACGGTCACGTGCTTGAATCCAGCGATTAAATGACCGTTTAGATAAATCCAAAATGTGTCTTGTCCGATTCTCAGGGTTTTCTAAAGAATGAAATAATCTTCCTCGTTTAGCCTCTTTGCAAAAATAGTCATACATTTTTATTGCGATGTTTTGTAAACTGCAGAATTTCATTTTAAGACTCATGATAATGTTATTGTTCCACGTCTACACCTATGAATGAACGGAAATGGAACACACAATTTCTCAAGTGTCTAATTGTGTCAAAAAAAAAACCCGGGGAAAGCGTGCAAATACGTCAATTCTACCGTGTATAGATTTGTACTCGCTATTTTTAGTTTAAAATACTGTAAACATTAAGTTTTGACTACATCAATGGGTCGTTATAAATTTATATAAATCAAATAAGCAACAATAATAACCAAATGTTTTTTTTAATGAAATTAATTCCCTGTTGGGTTCTAATCAATATAACTTTACATGCAAAATTTGAATATCTTACAACAAGTGGTTAAAAAGCTATCGATTTTTAAAGTTGGGCAGGAGTTATGAAACAAGCTATAGTTGTGGTGATCAGTCTTTAGTCAGCGTGCTCTGTATTTAGTCTGTGGTGCTCAGTTGTTAGCTTGTGGTGCTCATTGATTAACTGTGGTGTTCAATTATACTTAGTTGTAAAGTGTTTCATGGTGTCAGTGATTGGCTACATTAATATATAAGGCCTAGAGCCGCAGCACCTCTAGAATGCACAAGCTTGAGTTTCTCCAGCAGTGCCCAGAAAATCTAGAGATATCGTAACTCGCCACTTCGCATTTCTGGGTCTTTGAGCTGCTGTCTCACGTCGACTTTATAGTTTTAGATCAACATCTGTTTACCTGTCTCTGTTTAATATTAATATATTCATCTTCCTGGCTGTATACCTGTCGATTTGTTTAATATGTTTGTCTACACGTATGTTTATCTGCTTAATATGTTCGTCTGCCTGTCTATTTATCGCTCTGCCTGACAGATATTTACAATAGTCCTTCGTCATTTCATCAATAATTGTCAAACAGTTTGTGTTTATGTGTGTCTATATGTTGAGGATGAATATCCCACAGAACTAGATATGTCAACAGTTTCAAGTGTGTAGTTGAACCAACGTAAGCGATTTTGTGGTCTGCATGCTTGTTTGTCAACTTCATACTAAAATATAAGACATTCATACCATATGCAATTGTAAATAGAAGACATTAATAATACAGAAACAGGCAACTCATATTGGTCTGTTACGCGCTTTATTGGTCTATTACACGCTTTACTCAAATTAACATCCGAAGGGAGATCGTGTATGTATTCCTAGAAAATTTAGAAGAATGATTTGCGCGCGCGAATGATTTCAGCATGACCCTGCCAGAACAATGGTGAAAAGACACTGTGAAACAGGTTCTGCGCTAACATGGCTACCGAACTTCACACCAGCGCCACACCAACGATCCAGCATTCGTCCGGAGTCTCTCCCGCGCCACTTCGACCAAATAGGATTCCCCTCGTGCTGTCCCACTGGGATTCGTTTTACGAGACTTGTATAATAGGTATACACGCCCTCACCAGTGGGTTCGTCGTTTGTACTTGTTGTGTTGCATTGTTTTAGACTCATTATGTTATATTAACACATCATTGTTATTGTGTTAATTCACCTCTTATTTGTGTTGCAATCCCATTTTTAAAAAAATATCGGCAGCGGTTTTCTGGATGTACCATAGGTTTGTCTTTTACTACACATGAAGTTGTTTTAATATATTTTTTTGTTGTTATTCATGTCAGAACACTTGTGAACACATTTTTGCACCACCGTTGTGAAAGAAGCTCTTTGAAATGATAAAATATATCCCAGTAAGTGATATGTTAATTAAGAGTTAAATGGTTTGAATCAAAGCTCAAACAACTTGCATCACAAGCATGAAAATGTCAGGCTACAAAAGAAAGTATGACCAGGGAAAAGTTGAAGGCAGAATCGGAGAGCTAGTAAAAAAATTAAACAAACTGACAATAACTTAGGCAGCACAACCAGAGATACTGAGAGAGCCAACACACACCCTATTTGCAATCATTAATGTTACAAACATTAGGACAAAAGAAGAAGACGTTCCTGGTTTTATGTTAAACGCGCATTTTCAGAAGTTGTCAGAAATTTGTTGAAGAGAGAAATTGTGCAACATTAAAACAATTTTAAAAAAAAATTGAAATCAGTGTTATCTTTAATGAACAATTCTGGAGAGAAGATGTATACTTTAATAAGAAATATGTAAAACATATTGATGGTTATTTACGAAATATATCAAACAGATTGGTGGTTATGAAAAAATATGTAAAACAGATTAATGGTTTATGCGTCCGATGGCCGCCTATTCAAATCAGGTTCAGTGCTGAGGTATTTTTGCTATAGTGTGTCTTCAATTATTCTGTATGGTCTGGATTTTCGTTAGCGGAGACAGCCATAGTACGGTTACATTCACCTGATCATGAAGTAAACGCGGTTTTGGCGCCAGCGTGTGAAGATTCGTGCAACAGGTGAAGACCATTAATTGAAGCGGAACGATACCAGCCCCAAGTTTACCCTGTGATAGGATGTGTGATCTGTGTGTAAAGGAGATAAATGGCTATATAAGAAACCTATACAGTTGATTGTTACATAAAAAAATCTTATAGGACTTACTGATTGCTATATAAGAAACATATAAATTATACTGATTGTTATAAAGAAAGTACTAAAACACATATTTTTTGTAAGAAAGTTATAAAACAGACCAATTGTTATCTAAGAAATCCCTATTATGGCCACTTATATAAAAAAGTAAGTTTTTTTGTACTTGAATTATATATATATATATAAGAGAATTCTTCTGTGAGCGCCCGACTACTCTTTACATTCATTATTGTGTGTTAAATTGTGTAGGTCTCGTGGTTTATATCACGCTGGTAAAGGTTGCTCTTTTTGTAACTCTTCAGCTTCACCTTCAACGATTTGACATTCTAGGACATGCAAGGATGGCCTGGGGGACGGTGCGCTTCAAGACTTCTCTAGTTACCCATAGTTGGTCAAGCAATCTTCCTTCTATAGCCAGGTTTTCAGCCTCTGCCTGTAGATGGCAATACAGTCTTGTAGTGCATATCCGGAGTTTACTAGAGTGCTCCTTAGTTGCATGCGGCAAACACTCTCAAACTTCCTCCATTTTTAATATGACGCTTTTTTTTGTTCCGGGTTTGCCTTCGCTCTTCTATCACTGTTGGTTTAGATAGTCTGTGTTCAAGCCCACCACGGAGGGGGAGTAGGATCTTGATTAATTGTGGGTCGCTGATCGAGACGCAATAGTTTTAAAAAAAAACTAATTTAATAACAAAGATGCAAGTTTGACTGACGACACATGATAATGTATTTATAGATACTCTAAAGTTGAAAGCTCTTGACACTTGTGTGACGTCATTGAGAAGATAATAAAATACAAATATGTATTTTATCTTGAAATTAATGAAACTATACTAAACACTCTTGGTAGCTAAGAACAAATGATGTCGACTTGAGAACATTCACTTATGATTTCAGTTCATGAAGAATTTCAGTTCAAGCAGAAACTGTAAATTCAGCTGTTTACTTGAAGGCTGTATGTAACAGCATTGATATACACATCTATTGTTCACCGTAGTTGGTGTTGGGGTTTGATCCTTGGCTTATGGATTGGATAGCTGTAGAAATAATGGAAAGAACTGAAATTCTACTTTAAGGTCATTGACACCAAGGTCTATGTGTTCATATGTGCTACATACTTGGCCAGATTATTTCGGCCCTGCATGTTAAACTTAAAGATGAAACCCTCCGCCGGAACGCTTACTCAATTTCATGTTGTCTGTTGTCCTATTATCCATGATTCATCCATATGTTAAGACTGACTCTACATAACATTTAGGAACTCTCTTTCTTGTTTCTATTGTCAAAAATTGATTGCACAGTGTCCTCCTCATTTTTTACAAGTCTGCTTTTTCCTGAGCCATTAATAAATATAATAATATAATATAATTTGAAAATATATCCTTTGGACAAATTAAGTACACCAGATATTTAGAGCCATAAATATGATTTTTTTCTGATTTTGAGCATCGGTTGATAGATTTCGGGTAAACTTTAAAACAAAATATGTACACCTTTCTCTTTCTGTGTGTGCGCGCACGCGCGTGCGTGTGTCTGTGTATATCCATATCTACAGTTTGTTACATTTGCATCCCAGTTACCCCTGCTCAGTTGTCTATACGAATAGCACCACTAACTGGCATTAACATTATCATTATCAAACTTGCTGGCGTAGTGAGTATGTCTCTCCACAACTCTCGATCTGGACAGATATTTATCATTTCTGTTATTGGCCTCCTGCCAAGCCATTCTCTTAAGCTGTCTGGTATCTACGCTAGCTCTACGTAACATTTAAGAACTCTTTTTCTTGTTTCAATTGTCAAAAATAGATTGCATATTATTTTCCTAATTTTTTGGAAAGCTGCTTTTGCCTGAGCCATTCTGCATCTCACCTCTGTTGTACATCGTCCGTCTGAGGTTAACAAAGTTCCCAAATAATTAAATCAATTTGCCTGTTTTAATATTGTTCCACTTGTCTTTTTTGCACTGAGGTTATGTCTTTTTCTCTGTTGTTACCATTACTTGTGTCTTTTTTGCTATTAAGGCTGAGTCCTTTATTTTTGCTTTCTTTCACTATAATGTCCAACATTTCTTGTAGCTCATTTTCACTCTTAGCGATTAAGACTGTATCATCAGCATACCTTAGATTATTTATATTATAACCTCAAAATGTTATTCCAGGCATGCCCCTTATGGATCTTAAAATAATCTGACTATAAATATTAAACAAATCTAGTGACAGCACACAACCTTGCCTAACACTCTGTTTTATTTGTTGAAACATTCCCAATTGGTTTTCGGTCCTTATGGCCACTGTTTGTTGCCAGTATGTGTTCTTTATTATTCTTAGATCTTTGCTGTCTACGTTTATGCCTTCTAAAATTGTGATTATTCCTTGGTGCTCTACTTTGTCAAATGCTTTGGTATAATCTATGAAACATAGGTATAGATCTGTTTTCACCTGTATGGCTCATTCTACTAAAGATTTTATAATGTATATGGCATTGCTCGTTCCTGTACCTCTAGCAAAACCACACTGTTCATCACTAATTTCTGGACTGATTTTGTTTCGCACTATTCGCATGATGATTCTTAGTAATATCTTAGTGTTGTGACTTATTGTGCGATGATCATCGCATTCAATCGCACCCGATTTCTTTGGTAGGGCTATGAATATTGATTTGAGCAGATCGTCTGGTATATATCCGTTGTTGTAGATATCATTCAATTTTGTGCTATTATTTCTATTCCAAAATCACTCATGGCTTCAATCTCTTCTTCATTTATGTCATCGAGTCCAGGAGCTTTGCCTGCTTTCATATTGCGCAATGCATCTTCCACTTCTTCTTTGAGTATTTATGGTTCTTCTCCATTATCTTTAATATTTAATTATATTCGTTCATCATTGTAAAGATCTTTAATGTATTCTGTCCATCGTTCCTTTACGCTTTCTTGTTCAATCAACAGTTCTCCTTCCTTTGATCTTAAACATCCAGTTTTTGATTGCGTTTTTCTTCCTGTTAATTCTTCAATTTGTTTGTATATAGCTTTGGCATCTCCTTTTTGTTGCATTTCAATCTCTTTGCATCTCTCTTTTAGCCATGCTTCTTTTGCTTCATTGCTTTTTATTACAGTTTCTTTATTTAATCTCTTATACTCATCTTTGTAGTCATACCGAAGAAGTCAGGAGCCACTGATTGTGAAAACCATTGTACTATTAGTCTCATGAGCCATATGATTAAAAATATTACTAAGAATAATCATGAGACGTGTAAGGAACAAAATAAAACCAGAAATAAGTGAGGAACAATGTGGATTTGTGGAATGAAAGGGCACCAATAATGCAATATACATCTTAAGAACATTGATAGAAAGATCTATAGATGTAAAGAAAGATATATATATGTGCTTTATAGACTACACGAAAGCATTTGACAAAGTAAAGCATTTGGAAATAATCAATATGCTGGAGAAATTAAACATTGATGGCAAGGATCTGCGAATCATAAAAAAACATGTACTGGCAACAAACAGCAGCTATACGAATTAACAACCAAACAGGACAATTCCGATATATAAAACAAGGAGTCAGACAAGGCTGTGTTCTGTCACCGGATTTGTTTTCACTTTACAGCGAATATATTATGAGATCAATAGTAGACAAAAAAGGAATTGAAGTCTACGGTCACAACATAAATAATTTGCGATATGCGGATGACACAGTCTTAATAGCAGAGACAGAGAATGAACTACAAGAAATGATAGATATAATAGTAAATGAAAGCAACAAGAAAGGTCTCAGTCTGAATAGTAAGAAAACAGAAGTAATGGTTATATCGAAGAAACAATCATCACGATCGTGCAGCATACAAATAAACGAGACAAATCTGAAACAAGTGCAACGTTTCAAATACTTGGGCACAATAATACCATCAGATGGGAGATGCACTACAGAAATAAAAAGCAGAATAGCTCAGGCGAAAACAGCATTTCAGAAAATGAAAAATATCGTATGCAACAAATCTATGTCAATAAAAATGAGGAAGAGAGTTCATCGGTGTTATATAGAACCAATTCTGACCTATGGAAGCGAATCATGGACAGTAGACAAACAAATGAAAAGACGATTAGAGGCCACAGAGATGGGATTTCTCAGAATATTGTTGAAAGTTCCCTGGACAGCTAAAAAGACCAGTGAGGAAGTTCTCAAAGAGGCCAACACAAAAAGGGAGCTCTTAAAAAACATCAGAAAGAAGCAATCAACATTTTTCGGGCACATCATGAGAAGAGGAAAGTTGGAATGCTTGGTTACAACTGACAAAATAAAAGGAAAGAGAGATCGCGGACGACAAAGAGTGAAAATATTGGATAGCTCGGTGTCATGGCATGGACAACAGTCAATAACAGAACTGATATGATGCACTGTAGATAGAAGATTGTGGAGGAACATGATCACCTACGCCAACCGGTATGGCACATGATGATGATAACTCACCTTTATTTTCTTTATATCTTCTTCTTGTATCCATTAACTACAGAATGTCAACTGTCATCCATTTCTTTCTTGAGTTTGTCCTCTCTGGTGGTATGAACTCTTTTGATGTTTGGTTATTTCGTTATTTGGTTATGGAAGGCCCCGGTATCACTACAAACGAATTAAAATCCAATTGATTCTTTTAGCATTTCCCACTGTTCATCAATGCTTTGTATCTTCTCTATTGCATTGTACCGGTTCTGAATTGTGATTTTATATTTGTCTTGCAACTTCTTTTCTGATTTGAGTAAATCTAAATTTAACTTGAAGTTAACTGAGGCCCGTTTTATTGTTTTTAATTTTACTCTAAGCTTTCCCACAACTGGTATATGATCACTATTGCAATCTGCCCCGGTCTAGTTTTCACACATACCAGACTATTTCTAAATCTATTGCTTATCATTATGTAATCAATTTGATTACGTGCGTTGTCTCCTGGGCTTTTCCATGTCCACAGACGTCTTGGATGTTCCTTAAACCAGGTGTTTCCTAACATCATGTTATTTCTTCAAGTATTAGGTAAAAGCCTTTCACTGTTCTTGCTCTTTCTGCACCCAAGATGATATCTACTCCTCTTTGGTGTTCAGTACCTCCAGAATAGATTATTTTGTGTTCATCAGAATATATCTCACCTAATCCAGTGTATCTCATTTCACAAAGTCCCAGTAAATGTAAACCCATTCTTTTCATTTCCTGTTCGATGTTTTCCAGTTTACCCTTCTGCATGAGTGTTCTCACATTCCAGCCACATATCATTAGAGTCTGTTTTATCGTTATTTTGCTTACAGTAGCTTGAAGACGATCGCGTAATACCTGTAGCACATGATGTCCCCTACCGAACGAGGGTTTTCCATTGGAATCCTCCTTAACGTTGTTGTCGTGATTTCTACTTTTGTGGCGATTCATGATTGTACAAAGAAATTACGACGGTGGTTTTATGTTGCCTTCAGTCGGTTTGTTTACGGTTTCCTCCGCTAGCCTTTGACTGAAAAGTCTCACGCTGAAGGCAGTGGGATTGTTTTACTTCAGGGTACCCTCCCTTAGCCTTTTACTCTCCCGAGCATACTTGCAAGGCAGCCACAGGTTGTACTGCTTATAGCATACAGTAGTAGGTAAAAACTTACCCGGCTTGATTTGAATAGAGATATAATATTTATAATCAATCAGATAAACAAAGAAATAATGTTCACTATAAGCTGAACAAGGGAGCCGCGATAACTCAGTGGTTAGTGAACTGGACTACAAAGGGCAAGAGGTAGGGTTCGATCCAAACTGACGGCTTCCGGTTTACGCAGCCTTTAATGGGTACCAGATTTTTTTCTGGGAAAGAAAAGCGGCACGGGCGTAATACCGACCACATTGTCCCAAAAATCATGTGCTAAAGGTCTGTAAAATTTATGGTCACTAACACCATATTCCCTATACGTCACTTGGCGTGACGGGGGTACTTTACTTTTTTATGAGCTGAACAGAAATATGTTTATCACTATCAGTTTAACAAAGAACTGATGCTTACTATCACGTGAACAGAGAAGTGGTGCTCACTATCACATGAACAGAGAAAGTATGTTCACTATCATATGAACAAAGAAGTTATTATCACTATCAGATGAACAGAGAAATGGTGCTCACTATCAGCTGAGAAGGAGCCGCGATAGCTCAGAGGTTAGTGAACTGGACTACAAAGGACAAGAGGTAGGGTTCGATCCAAACCGACGGCTTCCGGGTTCACCCAGCTTTAAATAGGTACCGGATTTTTTTTGGGAAAATAAAGCGGCACTGGCGTAATACCGACCACATTACATCAAAAATCATGTGCTAATGTCTCTAAAATGTATGGTCACTAACACCACATTCCCTATACTCCCCTTGGCGTGACGGGGGCTCTTTACTTTACTTTTTTATTAGCTGAGAAGGGAAATGGTGCTCGCTATCAGCTTAACGGAGAAATGATGGTCACTATCAGCTTAACAGAAAAATGGTTGCTACTATCAGCTGAACAGAGAAATTCTGCTCACTTTCAAAATTGAATTAAATAACTCGCACTAATTTTTTTTTACCTTTCTGTCATATACAGATATATTTGTCTCTGTCTGTGCGTAGTGTGGTTTACGTGCTCTTTGATCAGTTTCATTTAGCAGTTTTGATTCGTCCATATTTATATACATAAAGTTTCTATCTATACCAAATCTATCACCCACCCTGTCATTATAACCCGCCCCTAAAATCCATTAAAATGCAATAAAATCCATCAAATACATGAAATGAGATTTTCACGGCCAGTTTTTGTTCGCCCACCTTAATAGATTCACCTTTTTTTTTAACCACAATTACTACCCAAACCCACGCCTTTTCGCTCCTAAAATGTATTAATAAAATACAATAAAAATCCATCAATTTAATCTTTTTCACGGTCAGTTTTGGTTCGTCTCTTACATCATCTTTCTATCTATAACTACACCTCCCCATCCCATCCATGTCATTTCGCCCCTAAAATCTCTAAGAAATCAAAATCATCGTTATGACGAACATTTTTTGTTCAACCATTTATTCTTTGTGTTACAGTTACCTTCTATCTTTACCATATTGACCCTACCCTCACTATCCGCCCCAAATTCAATAAGAAAATACAATAATAATCCGACAAAATTATACTTTCACGGTCAGTTTTGGTTTGCCCACCAATATTACATAAATCTTCTTTCTTTATCACACCTATTCCAATCCCACACATACCATTGTGTCATAAAAATGTATTAAATTATGTCTGGATTCAAGTCGGATCCATCGTTTGGATCCATTTTATTATGCATTTTCTTTTTACACTTTAATGATAAACTCATCCACCATACCTTTCCTCATAACGACGAAGTCATCATGGACTGAATTCATCGTTTGGATCAATTTTCGTTAGGCGTTTACAACGGCTTCAACTACTGGTGTATATTTGTGACTCCAACCAGATGAATGTCCTGGTCACAGCCATCAGCATGTTGCTTGTGGTAATAACGTATTTACAGCTGTCTTCTTTGACTGTTCTGCCTGCAGAGTGTGCTGTACAAGCCCTTACACCCCTTTGGTGTCGTATCACAGATCTTTCTGTACATGTGACTGAATCTTCCTCGTTGCTGTTGTACTAGATGAGGGCATTGATCTCTGCGTCGACCACGACTGGATTCTACTCCCTGCATTTCTTGTCCACTGTGACAATACACGAGAATTTACCTCTGAATCGTGTATGCAGAGGTATCCACTCCTCGCCAGTATTGATATTGGTAAGCCCACATACCTATTTGATGACATCTTCTCGGCCCACCCATGATTTGCCTTTTTTAGCCTGACACCTTTTCCTGTATTGATAACCCCTTGATGCAATGGATGCTATTTGTCTGCACTTATCACCCAGGTATGTTTGTGGCCTCCAGATTATTCATTGTTGGAAAATTAAGAAGATACCTCAAATTCAGCTATAATTTGTACTATTTTTTACGACAACTACTACAACTACTACTACTACTTCCACTGTTACTACTAAACCTATCGCCACCATGTCTATTACTATAATATGATTACTACTACAAGCATACAAACATTATTCAATTACTGCTGTAATCACTACTTGTACTTGTATAATTCCTTTCACATTCTGATCTAGAACTGTCGTATTGCCAACACTACATATCGCCAACCGAAAATAGACTATATTGAATATTGTTATTGGTTCATTGTCAACGTCATAATTTAGTCTGACTACATTGAATAAAATGTTGTGTTCACTTAAATTTTCTGATGGTAATTGCAGTCTAATATATCATAGAAGACATTGTCTGAAGTTGAACGGATTGTGCCACACCAAGAAGGCAAAAATCCGACGCTGGCCAATATTTTCACGGATCACAAATAATTGATACAAACTGCTTTTATTATATATTGAAGTACATTAATAAGGCACTACTTTACAGATCCAGGAATAGTGTCAAATGTAAATATAAGTGTGAGAATAGATTTTCTCCGTGTTTGTCATGAGGTAGGGAGCTAACGACTGCTAGAATGGAAAGTATACCAACCAAGTGTAAAATTCAAGCAACAGATTTTTTTGTACAGACTACATGAAAACAATGAAAGTTGCACGTGCAACACGAGCCCTAATAGCTATGACCGTGAACATGTAGCACGTTGTGGCTGGATAGTCGGTAAAAAGAGACAAAACATCCAGAACACGTGGTTGAAATGCCACGACTATCTGAAAACCACCGCTACCGAGCCATTGGTGTGTTTGAAACAGAAATGAGCTCGCAGGCCATTGCCAGAAGAATGAATTGCCAACACAGCATTATTGCACGTCTGAATTAACGTTACCGAACCAATGGATGTACCCGTGACAGACTTCAGAGTAGCCAAACACGAGTTACTACCCCTGCACAAGATCTCCATATTGTGCCGAGTCACCTAACTAATTGTTCTCTCCGGCAATCAAACAGCAAGAACAATAGTGGGTAACGCAGGCAAGTCAAACAGCAAGAACAATTGTGGGTAACGCAGGCAAGTCAAACAGCAAGAACAATAGTGGGTAACGCAGGCAAGTCAAACAGCAAGAACAATAGTGGATAACGCAAGCAAGTCAAACAGCAAGAACAATAGTGGGTAACGCAGGCAAGTCAAACAGCAAGAACAGTAGTGGGTAACGCAGGCAAGTCAAACAGCAAGAACATAGTGGGTAACGCAGGCAAGTCAAACAGCAAGAACAGTAGTGGGTAACGCAGGCAAGTCAAACAGCAAGAACAGTAGTGGGTAACGCAGGCAAGTCAAACAGCAAGAACAGTAGTGGGTAACGCAGGCAAGTCAAACAACAAGAACAATAGTGGGTAACGCAGGCAAGTCAAACAGCAAGAACAATAGTGGGTAACGCAGGCAAGTCAAACAACAAGAACAATAGTGGGTAACGCAGGCAAGTCAAACAGCAAGACAGTAGTGGGTAACGCAGGCAAGTCAAACAGCAAGAACAATAGTGGGTAACGCAGGCAAGTCAAACAGCAAGAACAATAGTGGGTAACGCAGGCAAGTCAAACAGCAAGAACAATAGTGGGTAACGCAGGCAAGTCAAACAACAAGAACAATAGTGGGTAACGCAGGCAAGTCAAACAGCAAGAACAATATTGGGTAACGCAGGCAAGTCAAACAGCAAGAACAATAGTGGGTAACGCAGGCAAGTCAAACAGCAAGAACAATATTGGGTAACGCAGGCAAGTCAAACAGCAAGAACAGTAGTGGGTAACGCAGGCAAGTCAAACAGCAAGAACAATATTGGGTAACGCAGGCAAGTCAAACAGCAAGAACAATAGTGGGTAACGCAGGCAAGTCAAACAGCAAGAACAATAGTGGGTAACGCAGGCAAGTCAAACAGCAAGACAGTAGTTGGTAACGCAGGCAAGTCAAACAGCAAGAACAATAGTGGGTAACGCAGGCAAGTCAAACAGCAAGAACAGTAGTGGGTAACGCAGGCAAGTCTCTCGAATGACAGTAGTGGGTAACGCAGGCAAGTCAAACAGCAAGAACAGTAGTGGGTAACGCAGGCAAGTCTCTCGAATGACAGTAGTGGGTAACGCAGGCAAGTCTCTCGAATGACAGTAGTGGGTAACGCAGGCAAGTCTCTCGAATGACAGTAGTGGGTAACGCAGGCAAGTCTCTCGAATGACAGTAGTGGGTAACGCAGGCAAGTCTCTCGAATGACAGTAGTGGGTAACGCAGGCAAGTCTCTCGAATGACAGTAGTGGGTAACGCAGGCAAGTCTCTCGAATGACAGTAGTGGGTAACGCAGGCAAGTCTCTCGAATGACAGTAGTGGGTAACGCAGGCAAGTCTCTCGAATGACAGTAGTGGGTAACGCAGGCAAGTCTCTCGAATGACAGTAGTGGGTAACGCAGGCAAGTCTCTCGAATGACAGTAGTGGGTAACGCAGGCAAGTCTCTCGAATGACAGTAGTGGGTAACGCAGGCAAGTCTCTCGAATGACAGTAGTGGGTAACGCAGGCAAGTCTCTCGAATGACAGTAGTGGGTAACGCAGGCAAGTCTCTCGAATGACAGTAGTGGGTAACGCAGGCAAGTCTCTCGAATGACAGTAGTGGGTAACGCAGGCAAGTCTCTCGAATGACAGTAGTGGGTAACGCAGGCAAGTCTCTCGAATGACAGTAGTGGGTAACGCAGGCAAGTCTCTCGAATGACAGTAGTGGGTAACGCAGGCAAGTCTCTCGAATGACAGTAGTGGGTAACGCAGGCAAGTCTCTCGAATGACAGTAGTGGTAACGCAGGCAAGTCTCTCGAATGACAGTAGTGGGTAACGCAGGCAAGTCTCTCGAATGACAGTAGTGGGTAACGCAGGCAAGTCTCTCGAATGACAGTAGTGGGTAACGCAGGCAAGTCTCTCGAATGACAGTAGTGGGTAACGCAGGCAAGTCTCTCGAATGACAGTAGTGGGTAACGCAGGCAAGTCTCTGGAATGACAGTAGTGGGTAACGCAGGCAAGTCTCTGGAATGACAGTAGTGGGTAACGCAGGCAAGTCTCTGGAATGACAGTAGTGGGTAACGCAGGCAAGTCTCTGGAATGACAGTAGTGGGTAACGCAGGCAAGTCTCTGGAATGACAGTAGTGGGTAACGCAGGCAAGTCTCTGGAATGACAGTAGTGGGTAACGCAGGCAAGTCTCTCGAATGACAGTAGTGGGTAACGCAGGCAAGTCTCTCGAATGACAGTAGTGGGTAACGCAGGCAAGTCTCTGGAATGACAGTAGTGGGTAACGCAGGCAAGTCTCTGGAATGACAGTAGTGGGTAACGCAGGCAAGTCTCTGGAATGACAGTAGTGGGTAACGCAGGCAAGTCTCTGGAATGACAGTAGTGGGTAACGCAGGCAAGTCTCTGGAATGACAGTAGTGGGTAACGCAGGCAAGTCTCTCGAATGACAGTAGTGGGTAACGCAGGCAAGTCTCTCGAATGACAGTAGTGGGTAACGCAGGCAAGTCTCTCGAATGACAGTAGTGGGTAACGCAGGCAAGTCTCTCGAATGACAGTAGTGGGTAACGCAGGCAAGTCTCTCGAATGACAGTAGTGGGTAACGCAGGCAAGTCTCTCGAATGACAGTAGTGGGTAACGCAGGCAAGTCTCTCGAATGACAGTAGTGGGTAACGCAGGCAAGTCTCTCGAATGACAGTAGTGGGTAACGCAGGCAAGTCTCTCGAATGACAGTAGTGGGTAACGCAGGCAAGTCTCTCGAATGACAGTAGTGGGTAACGCAGGCAAGTCTCTCGAATGACAGTAGTGGGTAACGCAGGCAAGTCTCTCGAATGACAGTAGTGGGTAACGCAGGCAAGTCTCTCGAATGACAGTAGTGGGTAACGCAGGCAAGTCTCTCGAATGACAGTAGTGGGTAACGCAGGCAAGTCTCTCGAATGACAGTAGTGGGTAACGCAGGCAAGTCTCTCGAATGACAGTAGTGGGTAACGCAGGCAAGTCTCTCGAATGACAGTAGTGGGTAACGCAGGCAAGTCTCTCGAATGACAGTAGTGGGTAACGCAGGCAAGTCTCTCGAATGACAGTAGTGGGTAACGCAGGCAAGTCTCTCGAATGACAGTAGTGGGTAACGCAGGCAAGTCTCTCGAATGACAGTAGTGGGTAACGCAGGCAAGTCTCTCGAATGACAGTAGTGGGTAACGCAGGCAAGTCTCTCGAATGACAGTAGTGGGTAACGCAGGCAAGTCTCTCGAATGACAGTAGTGGGTAACGCAGGCAAGTCTCTCGAATGACAGTAGTGGGTAACGCAGGCAAGTCTCTCGAATGACAGTAGTGGGTAACGCAGGCAAGTCTCTCGAATGACAGTAGTGGGTAACGCAGGCAAGTCTCTCGAATGACAGTAGTGGGTAACGCAGGCAAGTCTCTCGAATGACAGTAGTGGGTAACGCAGGCAAGTCTCTCGAATGACAGTAGTGGGTAACGCAGGCAAGTCTCTCGAATGACAGTAGTGGGTAACGCAGGCAAGTCTCTGGAATGACAGTAGTGGGTAACGCAGGCAAGTCTCTGGAATGACAGTAGTGGGTAACGCAGGCAAGTCTCTGGAATGACAGTAGTGGGTAACGCAGGCAAGTCTCTGGAATGACAGTAGTGGGTAACGCAGGCAAGTCTCTGGAATGACAGTAGTGGGTAACGCAGGCAAGTCTCTGGAATGACAGTAGTGGGTAACGCAGGCAAGTCTCTCGAATGACAGTAGTGGGTAACGCAGGCAAGTCTCTCGAATGACAGTAGTGGGTAACGCAGGCAAGTCTCGGGATGACAGTAGTGGGTAACGCAGGCAAGTCTCTGGAATGACAGTAGTGGGTAACGCAGGCAAGTCTCTGGAATGACAGTAGTGGTAACGCAGGCAAGTCTATGTAATGACAGTAGTGGGTAACGCAGGCAAGTCTCTGGAATGACAGTAGTGGGTAACGCAGGCAAGTCTCTGGAATGACAGTAGTGGGTAACGCAGGCAAGTCTCTGGAATGACAGTAGTGGGTAACGCAGGCAAGTCTCTGGAATGACAGTAGTGGGTAACGCAGGCAAGTCTCTGGAATGACAGTAGTGGGTAACGCAGGCAAGTCTCTGGAATGACAGTAGTGGGTAACGCAGGCAAGTCTCTGGAATGACAGTAGTGGGTAACGCAGGCAAGTCTCTGGAATGACAGTAGTGGGTAACGCAGGCAAGTCTCTGGAATGACAGTAGTGGGTAACGCAGGCAAGTCTCTGGAATGACAGTAGTGGGTAACGCAGGCAAGTCTCTGGAATGACAGTAGTGGGTAACGCAGGCAAGTCTCTGGAATGACAGTAGTGGGTAACGCAGGCAAGTCTCTGGAATGACAGTAGTGGGTAACGCAGGCAAGTCTCTGGAATGACAGTAGTGGGTAACGCAGGCAAGTCTCTGGAATGACAGTAGTGGGTAACGCAGGCAAGTCTCTGGAATGACAGTAGTGGGTAACGCAGGCAAGTCTCTGGAATGACAGTAGTGGGTAACGCAGGCAAGTCTCTGGAATGACAGTAGTGGGTAACGCAGGCAAGTCTCTGGAATGACAGTAGTGGGTAACGCAGGCAAGTCTCTGGAATGACAGTAGTGGGTAACGCAGCAAGTCTCTGGAATGACAGTAGTGGGTAACGCAGGCAAGTCTCTGGAATGACAGTAGTGGGTAACGCAGGCAAGTCTCTGGAATGACAGTAGTGGGTAACGCAGGCAAGTCTCTGGAATGACAGTAGTGGGTAACGCAGGCAAGTCTCTGGAATGACAGTAGTGGGTAACGCAGGCAAGTCTCTCGAATGACAGTAGTGGGTAACGCAGGCAAGTCTCTGGAATGACAGTAGTGGGTAACGCAGGCAAGTCTCTGGAATGACAGTAGTGGGTAACGCAGGCAAGTCTCTGGAATGACAGTAGTGGGTAACGCAGGCAAGTCTCTGGAATGACAGTAGTGGGTAACGCAGGCAAGTCTCTGGAATGACAGTAGTGGGTAACGCAGGCAAGTCTCTGGAATGACAGTAGTGGGTAACGCAGGCAAGTCTCTGGAATGACAGTAGTGGGTAACGCAGGCAAGTCTCTGGAATGACAGTAGTGGGTAACGCAGGCAAGTCTCTGGAATGACAGTAGTGGGTAACGCAGGCAAGTCTCTGGAATGACAGTAGTGGGTAACGCAGGCAAGTCTCTGGAATGACAGTAGTGGGTAACGCAGGCAAGTCTCTGGAATGACAGTAGTGGGTAACGCAGGCAAGTCTCTGGAATGACAGTAGTGGGTAACGCAGGCAAGTCTCTGGAATGACAGTAGTGGGTAACGCAGGCAAGTCTCTGGAATGACAGTTATACGACGACTCAGAGATAGAAACCTTGCCGCAAGACGACCGTGTGTTGGGCCAAACTAGACCACAAGTATCGTCAGATGGACTAGACAGCAGTGGAAGGTTGTCCTATTCACAGACGAGAGCATATTCAACATCTCATTTGCTGATGGACGTATGCAGATTTGGTGACGGTCTGGAGTCAACACTTATATTTACATTTGAAACTCTGTTCCTAGCTCTGTAAAGTGGTACATTATTAATGTACTTCAGTATATTTGTGTGGCGTCATTAACTAAAATGGTACTCTCCATGCCCCCAGATGGACCAGTGAGTGTGCAGGACTCGGATGCCACAATGATGAACAATGCAACGGACAGGTCCACCTACCGCACCACATCCTCTGCAGCCAATCATGTTGGATCGACTGGAGATGGCTCTGCCAATCATAACAAATCTCGTGATGACAGCAAGCATGACAACACTTCTGTTGTCAACACTTCTGTTGTCAACAATGTCAAGGTAAGGTATTTTAGTGACAGGTGCTTAAATAATAGCTGTGCTAATGTCAAGGTAGATCGTTATAACGACATACGTTTTAATGACATCTGTTAATGTCAATGTGAGACATGGCGCTTAGGGACAGATGTTTGAGTGATAACTTTTCTAAGATCAAAGTAAGACATAGCGACAGGTGTTTGAATGATAACTGTGCTAATTAACGCCAAGATATGCATTGTAATATCACAACCAGATGAGTGATAGCAGTTTTAAAGGTCAAAGAAGGCATCATCAATGTAAATGGGTTGTGTTTGCTTTTTAAAGCCAGTAGGCTTTGCCTTGTACCACTGACACTAAGATTTAACAAATGATACTTTGTACTGAACTGAAGATATCTTCCATGAACGCAAAATCTAATTACAACAGTTGAGGGGTGTCCAAAATAAAAACACAATGGAAGAACAATGTGTAAATATTTTCGCTCATTTCATCATTTACAGAGTATGCGCTAAAGCTTGAAATATCGGACCAGCTGTAGCCTCTAACCTGTATATTATTGGTGTTGTGGAATCACAATAACTTTACTCTTTGATTGTTGTTTCAGCTGAGGAAAGTGCTTCGAGAGAAACAACAAACAAACAAACTTGCTTGTAACTAAGTTTCCGAAATGCACAAATCATTTAACAACAACCAACGGGCAGGTTAGGCAGACATAGAGAGAGGTTCTAAACAAAGCATAGATAGGTAATCGAGAGTACGAGAGAGCAGATCATCTGAGGCAGGGGTAGACAACATACAGGCTCGCAGGCAGAACAGGCAAGCAAAACAATTTTGATTGAACCTCGAGGTTGATTGACAATTACCATATACCCCAGTCCCTGGTCTGAACAAAAAAAAATAAAAAATGCTCACAATACGTTTTTTATTAATCAACATAAAAATAATGATCTGCTTGACGGTGTCACCAAAAGATAAGCTCGATGTTTAAAAACATGAATCGTACAAGACTGTGAAAATGTGTGTGTGTTTTATTGACAAAATACACGTCGTTGATAGCAGTCTTTTTTTAAAATATACATTCGACTATTCTGGAAGATATGTCAGGTCAGGTAATTTTACCTGCTACTGTATGCAGTAAACAGTACAACCTGTGGCTGCCCTGCTGCCTTGCAGGTAAGCTCGGGAAAGTAAAAGGCTAAGGGAGGGTACCTCGAAGTAAAACAACCCCACTGCCTTGTGGGTGAGACTTTTTAGTCAAAGGCTAGCGGAGCCAACTGTAAACAAACCGACGAAAGACAACAGAAAACCACCGTCGTAATTTCTTTGTACAATCATGAATCGCCACACAATACATGTACTGGCAACAAACAGCGGCCATAAGAACTGGAAACTAATTAGGAATGTTTCAACAAATAAAATGGGGTGTTAGACAAGGTTGTGTGCTGTCACAAGATTTGTTAATATTTATAGTCAGATTATTTTAAGATCCTTAAGGGACATGCCTGGAATAACATTTTGAGGTCATAATATAAATAATCTAAGGTGATGATACAGTCTTAATCGCTAAGAGTGAGTTACGAGAAATGTTGGACATACAGTGAAAAAAAGCAAAAATAAAGGACTCAGCCTTAATAACAAAAAAGACAGAGGTAATGGTAACAACAAAGAAAAAGACATCACCTCAGTGCAAAATAAAGACAAGTGGAACAATATTAAAACAGGTAAATGAATTTAAATATTGGGGAACTTTGCTAACCTCAGACGGAAGATGTACAAAAGAGGTGAGATGCAGAATGGCTCAGGCAAAAGCAGCTTTCCAAAAAATGAGGAAGATACTATGCAATCCATTTTTGACAATAGAAACAAGAAAAGAGTTCTTAAATGTTATGTAGAGCCAGTCTTAACATATGGATGCGAATCATGGACAATAGGACAACAGACAAGAAAATCACTGGAGTCTGTAGAAATGTGGTTTTACAGAAGAATGTTGAGAGTACCATGGACAGCTAAGAAGAGTAATGAAGATGTTCTGAGAGAGGTCAAAGTAAAAAGAGAGCTAATTTCCAATATTAGGAAGAAACAATCATCATTTTTTGCCATGTAATGAGAAGAGAACAACTGGAATATATTGTAACAACTGGGAAAATTGAGGACGAAGAGATAGAGGGAAGCAAAGAGAAAAAATAACAGACACATTAAGAGAATGGCTTGGCAGAAGGTCAACAACAGAAATGATAAATAGCTGTCGAGATCGAAAGTTGTGTAGAGACATGATCACCTACACCAGTGGGCCCGGTACGTGATGATGATGATTCTGGAAGATTAAAATGGTGATGTTATCTTGTCTATTGTGTTGGGATGGGTAAGGAGAAAGTATCATGTTAATGGGGGCTGATGTTATGTTAAGCTGTGTTATGTTATGTTAAGCTGTGTATATGTTATGTTAAGCTATATTATATGTTATGTTAGGATCAACATCACTGCAGTCTTGACGAATCCATAGGTGCTCTGATTTTTCTCTGAAAATTTCGAGAAAAATCCGAGAATTAGATATGTGCTAAAGTAAAGCATTAATAGTTTGTAACCAATTGTCAAAACTTAGCTGCCCAATGGCACTATCAAGCATAGAAAAACTGAAAAAGATTTCGAACTTTCCAGAGAAAGGGGGGGGGGGGGACTGACCTTCGGATTATTTCTTTATCTTGTAATGCAATAACCTCGTATCTCAGTCTGTAATGTAAGCACAGTCCTCTTTCTATTTTTTTTCTTTTCCTTCTTTCTTTCTTCCTTTATTTCTTTCTTTCTTTCCGCCCTTCTCACTTTCTTTCTTCCTTTTTTCTGTCTTTACCTTTCTCTCTCCCTCTTTCATTCTTTCTTTCTTCCTCTCTTTTATTCTTTCTATTTCTGTTTTTCATTCTCTCTCTCTTTCTTTCTTTACACTCCCCTTCTCATTCTCTCACACTCCCCTTCTCATTCTCTCACACTCCCCTTCTCATTCTCTCACACTCCCCTTCTCATTCTCTCTAACTATAAGGTCTTCAATAGGTGACGGCATTCGGCCCTCTGAATCTTCATATTTTTTTCCCCCACATCAAGCCTTTAGTAAATGAGATTGGCCAGCCCTGAGCGAATGGAGGTTCAACTCAAAGAAGATATAGCTAACGAGGGATGCTCAATGTAAAGGTTGCTGAGGGAAGAGTCCAGGAACCCAAATTACATAACAAAATGATATCACGTGGCATGAACAAATAGAAATTAAGACTAAGATTATATGACAATAACTGTATAATTGAGGCACATGGGTCGCACTAGAATACAAGAGAAGCCAGAATAAAGAAGTTGGACCTTCAAAAGAGTTCAAATTCAGATGGGAAGGCAATATCGTTCAGTTCTTAAAGATCGAATAGCAAATTGAAATAAGCTAAAAGATGAGCAATAGATGATTATTTTGTAACGCCTTGGCTAGCGAGCTATGGCATCAGATTGTGGTTTCGGAGAAGATAAAATAAGTTAGCATGGTATTGGGCTAAGATAAGAAGCAACATCATAGGTTGTAGGTTGTCATCGACTCAAAGTAATACGTACACTGTTAGAGGCTCCAAGTAAGGGATAACACATAGACTGTAGGCTGTCAGCTGTTCAAAGTAAGGGATAACACATAGACTGTAGGCTGTCAGCTGTTCAAAGTAAGGGATAACACATAGACTGTAGGCTGTCAGGCACTCAAAATTATAGACAAATCAGCATAGATGTAGACTTACAATTAAAGACAAACATAGACTGTAGGCTGTCAGGCACTCAAAATTATAGACAAATCAGCATAGATGTAGACTTACAATTAACTCTTTTCCTACCAAAGAAAACACACGGGGAGATTCGTACAGACCGAACAGAATTTATGGAGAAAATAATGAAGGAGACACTACTGTCTTAAAAATCTCATTAACAATGTAATTATTGAAAGAATCTATATGTTTTTTATCTATCTATCTATCTATCTATTGACCTTTTCGAGCCGTAACCGCCCATAGGGCGTAGACCAAGATACACCTTCTCCTATATGAATTTTTGTTTCTAGCAGTTTTCTTTTAAAGATATTTTTATCAAATCTCGCCATCTGTCTCTGTTCTGTGCAAGCAGTTCTATCTCATTGAGGGAGCCGATTCCTGCTGCTCTTGCCTCTCTCATCAATGTTCTTCTCAGTGTCTCCCTGGGTCTTCCTCTTTTCTTTTACCTGTTGTTTCCCATATGAGGGCTTGCTTTGCTATTCGGTTATTATCTCTTCTCATCACATGTCCAACGTATGACCATCGTCTTTTCTTTATTACTGAAGATATTAGTGGTTGATTGGCGATTTCTCTAATTTCCTCATTTGTTTTGAATTCGTTCCATGCTATACCAAGTATTTTCCTTAGACATTTATTTTCGAATGCGTTCAACTTTGTTTCTATATCTCTTGTTGTTTTCCAGCTTTCACACGCATACGTAAGGGTTGATAGTACATTTGATTTGAATAGCCTAAGTTTTGTGTTTGTGCTGATAAGTTTTGATTTCCACAACTTTTCAAGGCTTCTGAAAGACATTGCTGCTTTAGCTATTCTGATTTTATTTCTTTGCTCGTACCCCTTCTCGATCAATGTGACTTCCAAGATAGATAAAGTGATCGGATCTCTTCATTGAGAATGAGGCGATTTCGTGGGATCGTCTCCCAAAGTAAAGGAAAATGAAAATCTTTAATCTTTTCTTACAAAGTAATCGAATACCAATGACCTAATGTCAAATTCTGTCCAAATAAACATTCTGCTGGAGATTTTAGCTTGTTCTCAACTTTCAAAAGTGTTTAATAAGCCAGGAACAAAACAAAACCTTGGTGACCGTCAGCCGTACAGTACAATGTACGCTGGGCTTTTTACAAAAAACCAGCCGTACAGTACACTGACTTGTGGTAGTAAATTAAAGACAAAACATAGACTGTAGGCTGTCAACGACTCATAATTATAGACAGCATTGTAGGTTATAAGCTGTCACCGGCTCAAGATTAGAGAACAACACGTAGGCTGTAGACTGACAGCTGTTCAAGATTAGGGGCAACACGTAGGCTGTAGACTGACAGCTGTTCAAGATTAGGGGCAACACATAGGCTGTAGACTGACAGCTGTTCAAGATTAGGGGCAACACGTAGGCTGTAGACTGTCAGAGGTTCAAGATTAGGGACAACACGTGGGTTGTAGACTGTCAGCGGTTCATGATTAGGGACAACACGTAGGCTGTAGACTGTCAGCGGTTCAAGATTAGGGACAACACGTAGGCTGTAGACTGTCAGCGGTTCAAGATTAGGGACAACACGTAGGCTGTAGACTGTCAGCGGTTCAAGATTAGAGACAACACGTAGGCTGTAGACTGTCCGCGGTTCAAGATTAGGGACAACACGTGGGCTGTAGACTGTCAGCGGTTCAAGATTAGGGACAACACGTAGGCTGTAGACTGTCAGTGGTTCAAGATTATTTATGACGTCAGGGAAAAAGTACTGATCAAGACCCAACTCCATGTTCAGCGATCGGTTTAGGAATAGAATAATCAATTGGCCAAGCGAGTTAGGATCGAGAAAGGCAAGGCAAGTTGTTTGTTCATAAATGCTGCTCTGAGACTGGATGTACCTGGCTGAAATGCACAGTATATGGATAGTTGCTGTAACCACGAAACAACTCAACTACGTCACTCAATTGGCGGGCCATGACTATGAGAAGCCGCTGGGTTTTGACAGAAAATGAACCATGTTGTAATTTTGCAAGAGTCCATCTTTAGATACTTCATTCCCGCTTCTTCTTCTTCCTCTTGCCTTCTCCATTTGAATGTCAGCGTCGAGAAGTGATATTGGTTGTGGTCTTTTCCTTTATATTGGCCTCTCCTATTATTATGCTTCATTGTGTTTGTAATATTGCATCAATACAACCTTTCCATGTTGGACCTTTGGATCTGGTGTTCTCGTAACGTTTTTTTAAAACATGTTTTATCATAGTTTATCTTTCAGTATTACGTGGCCAAATCAATGTATATGTTGTTTATTTTTGTATTCAATGACGGGAATTGATCGTTTCTCTCATACTGTTTGTGGGTCTAATACATTTTATTTGTTGTTACTTGTGATTGTTCTTATGTCTAGACTCCACATTTGGAGGGGCCCGGCGTTGGGGGGGGGGGGGGGGGGGGGTGGGGGGGGGGTGTTGATAAGTGAGATTAACAGGAGACAAAAGGCGGTCATTATCAACGGCAGTCGTATTTCTGATGTTACAAATATGAGCGTAGATCTCACGAAAATGAGTAAAGCCATCGACACAGTACTAGGATGGTTAATAGATCAACCTGCAGTGGTGCAGCATGGGCACGCAGGCTCTGACGTTATGTATGTGGCACAAAGCCATATATCGGCCATATTATATTAAAGCCATGTGTATGGAGATTATGTAGAAACAAATAGAACTCTTGTGCGGCTATGTAATTGTGGACCACGGTGCGGTTTTTTCACAATTTTAATAAAATAGCACATCATTTTTTGTTGTTGCGGTGCATTACTTATTTAATGCCCCTCACACAGCCACTAAATAAACATGAATTAATTAAACCTAACATTCTGTCATAAAATTCAACTTTGTGTCACTAAATTGGTTCTAAACTGAACACTCTGCATCCAACTTCAGAACACCACTTCTAAAAATGACATTGACTCCCGAGCAAAAGCCTTACAATTGACCAGTCAAAGACAGGGTGTCGTTTATTGTAACAGAGCTGAAGAACATGGAGGAGTACCATCATGGCGACGGGATGAAGTACCAGAAGGCCATTGGTGACCTGTACTGGGATTAAAACAACGAGAGAGCTGAGATCGGCGACTCCTGGCTGATTTAGGCTATGCAGGTGAGATGTGTCGAGGATTAGGTCAAATAAGACCAATATATGTCTGTCCTTCATGCGTTGTAACGTTAACATCCATTTGTTATTCCAGTCTTGATCAACTGTCATGTAAATCATAGTACATTATTTGTTCATAAACGTATAATTGTTACTTGTCCTTTCAGAATGATTCATGAGAATGTATGTGACCGCAACCATTGTAATTCCTTTACACATTCTTCTTATCAACTGAACTTCATGGTACTAATGTATTCATTGTGAATTCTTTGTGATAGCACACATGGGTTTTCTTGAAAGGACAAGTATATTATTACAAGATTATGAACAATATTCTGCTATAATTTATGTCACCTTTAAATAAATAGCTCTAAAACTAACAGATGTCTTTCTTCACACGGCTGGCCGTTTGGGTACAATCTTTCGTTCTCCAAATATGGAAGACGCGCGAGATTGATTTGCAGCAGAGAGAAAGCACGTTTTTTTCGGGGTTTTAAATACTCTAAAGTGAACACCTTGTGATGGCTGCACTGGGCGGGCAACCTTTATTTTCTAGTCTTGTATAATATCCCAGCACGTTGCAGAATTGAGGTAAAAAGCTGTCGCGGTACCCAGCATCCATAGAGTGTATTAAGACTAGAGATTTCTCAGTACGTTGAGGATGGTATCACTTCTGCAAAAAAAACAAATACCACTCTCATTCTCTCACATAAAAAATCAACCGATAAAGGATGAAGTTGTTCCTTAGTAACTGAATAGAGCCCGTTGACATTATTGTCAGTTCACTCGCCTGCTGATATGAAGGTTCGAGGTTCAAATGCCAGTTAAGCCACACAACAAAAATTCGGCCTAAAAGGTTTTAGGATCCACCAAGCCTCTTTTAATCGGTACCTGAGATATTCTCCGTGAAGGAAAGACAACGAGGAAGAAATATGCCATTCCACATGAAGGTTAAGTCAAGATGAAGTCAGTAGTATATAATGCTGTTAATGCCCCATTTTCTGAGTTTTTTTGCGTTAAATGCCCTGTTTTTTTTCTATATAAAAAGTATACACGCAGATGCCTTAAATGCCCTGTTTTTCTATATAAAAAGTATACACGCAGCTGCGTTTTGTTAAATGTCCTGTTTTTGTGTGTGTCTATATAGAAAGTATACACCCAGCTGCGTTTTTCTATATAAAAACTATACACGCAGCAAGACGGATCGATCAACACCGAGAGACCTCGATACCCTGTGTTTTTGTCTATATAGAAAGTATACACGCAGCAAGACGGATCGACCAAGACAGCGAGACCTCGGTGAGCATAGGTGACCTCGTGATGCGCACTGCCTCACGATATGTGTGTGTAAATAAATAGTGTGTTGTGATGATTTGAAAAGGGAGAAAAGCAGGTGCTAGCTCTCGCTTGCTCATCAGTAATAGTGGTGCGCTAGCTCTCTCTCTCTCTCTCGCTATCTCTCTCTCCCTCTCCATCGCTGTCTCTTTTGCTCTCGATCATTCTCTCTCGTTCTCTCTCCAATTCCGTCTCTGTCTCTCTCGTTATCTCTCTCCGTCTCTGTCTCTCTCGTTATCTCTCTCCCTCTCCATCGCTCTCTCTCCCTCTCTCCATCTCTGTCTCTTTCGTTATCTCTCTCCCTCTCCGTCTCTGTCTCTCGCTATCTCTCTCCCTCTCCATGGCTCTCTCTCGCTCCCTCTCCAGCTCTGTCTCTTTCGCTCTCGCTATCTCTCTCTCTCGCTATCTCTCTCTCGATATCTCTCTCCCTCTCCAAAGCTGTCTCTCTCTCGCACACCATCTCTGTCTCTCTCTCGCTATCTCTCCCTCTCCATCGTGTTCTCTCTCTCCCCTCTTCATCTTTCTCACCTATCCTCTCTTAGACGCCTAACCTATCAGGCCACCCTCCCTCCTCTCCCGTTATCTCTCCCACATTGTTCCGCCTTCCCGTATATTTTTAGTGTCCCTCCTATTGTAGCACTTGATTATTCTCACCCTTTATGTCTAGCACCTCGCCTTCCTTCTCCTAGACTTCTCTGTATCTCTCTCTCTCTCACTCTCTCTCTCTCTCTCGCTCTTCTAACCCCTACTAGACTTCTTTCCTACCATTCGTACTTTATACACATCACCATTAATACAACCGAAATTCCTTTAATGATAACCTACCACATCGTTATGAGATGAGAGAAAAACAGAAAAGAAAAAAAATCAACTTACACCGTAAAATATTCCACTACAACACAGACCGCTAGACTGAACAGTACTATGAAAATAAACGTCCGTGAATCAAGCGCGCTTATAACACGAAGTCTCACATCCGACTAGTTTAAATATAATCTGGTAAATAAAAGTTGGACGACACTATTCCACCCTCGACTAACATCTAGGTTAACCAATCAGAGAAGAAGATTTCTATCGGACACCCATCAACGAAATGACTGACCTCTGGATTAACTAATCAGAGAAGAGGATTACTGTTATCGTGATAACTGACCTCATTTTCAACTTGAAGTGCTGTCGAGTCTGATGCATGGGTTACTTTAAATCGATTCGGCCCCTGATACAATCCACCTAGCGGGTCAATGGTGGGGGGGGGGAAATAATACAAGTGGCGGGTTACTTGAACGCGTTTTGACCCCTGATGCAATACCAGGAGTTCCATGACAGTTATAAATAGTTGGATACAACGAGCAGGAAGTTATATTCAAGGTCCAAAATGTTGGACCAAATCACTAAGATTTTACCACCAGAACACAAAATGTCGCTCATACACAAAAAGTCGACCTTAAAACCATACAAATCTACTCCCATACTCATAAAGTTAGACACATCGAACAGATAGTTACTTCCAAACTCCAAAAAATTAGACCAAATCGTAAAAATATTACCACCAGAGCACAAAAATTTAGACTCATAAGCAAAAAGTCGATCTCAAAACCCTACAAATCTACTCCCATACTCATACTAGTTACACACATCGAACAGATAGTTACATCCAAAGTCCCAAATAGTTAGGCCAAATCGCAAACATTTTACCCCAGAACACAAAAATTTAGGCTCATACTCAAAAAGTCGACCTAAAAATCCAAAAAATCTACTCGCATAGTCATACTAGTTAGACACAACGAACAGATAGTTACATCCAAAGTCCCAAATAGTTAGGCCAAATCGCAAACATTTTACCCCAGAACACAAAATTTAGGCTCATACTCAAAAAGTCGACCTCAAAACCATAAAAAATCTACTCACATAGTCATACTAGTTACACAACGAACCAACCGTTATTTCTAAAGTCCAATATGTTGGACCAAATCACTAAGATTTTACCACCATAACACAAAAATGTAGGCTCATATTAAAAAAGATCGACCTAAAAATTTCAAAAAGCTACTCACATAGTCATAATTGTTAGACACATCGAACCGATCGGTATTTCTAAAGCCAAAAAAGTTTGGCCAAATCACAAATATTTTACCCACAGAACACAAAAATGTAGGCTCATATTCAAAAAGTCGACCTAAATCCCAAAAAGCTACTCAATAGTCGTAATAGTTAGACACAACGAGTAGAAAGTTATTCTAGGTCCGATAGAAAGTTATATTCTAAAAGTTTACTTATATTAAAAAGACTTAAGACATATTTAAAAAGTCGACCTCTAAACCATAAAAAAAAATCTACTCCCATACTCATACTAGTTAGACACAACGAGCAGATAGTTATATTCAAAGTCCAAAAAACTTTATTTTAGACATCCCATAGCAAAAATGTACTTATAAATCACTTTTGAAATTGTTACCCCTGACCATGACCATTTGAGGGTTACGCCCATGGAATCGATAAAAATTGTAATTTAAAATCTACTCACATAGTCATACTAGTTAGACACAACGAACAGATAGTTACATCCAAAGTCCCAAAAAAGTGGCCAAATCACTAACATTTTACATCCAGAACACAAAAATTTAGGCTCATACTAAAAAGTCGACCTAAAAATCCCAAAAAAGCTACTCACATAGTCATAATAGTTAGACACAACGAGTAGAAATTTATATTCAAGGTCCAAAAAACGTTATTTTAGACATCCCCATAGCAAAAAGGTACTTATAACTCACTTTCGAAATTGTTAGTTACCCCCTTACTATTTTTGAGGGTTACGCCCATAAAATCGTAAAAATCGTAAATTTTCACTCTAGGCACACCCCCAAACTTTATTTTAGACATCCCCATTGCAAAAATTTACATAAAACCACTTTGAGGATTTTACCCCCTTAGCATTTTTGAGGGTTACGCCCATGAAATCGGTAAAAATCGTAAATTTTCACGCTAGGCATACCCCCAAACTTTATTTTAGACATCCCCATTGCAAAAATTTACATAAAAAACCACTTTCAGGATTTTACCCCCTTAGCATTTTGATGGTTACGCCCCTGAAATCGATAAAAATCGTAAATTTAGCACGTAGGCTTACTTAAAACATTATTTTAGACATCCCCATACCAAACAAAAATTTACTTAAAAATCACTTTTTGAAATTGTAACCCCCTTAGCATTTTTGAGGTTACGCCCCTGAAATCGATAAAAATTGAAATATAACCTCAAGGTATACCTCCCACATAATATTTGACACCCCTACATATCAAATTCCAACAAAAACAACAAAAAGCTAGTTAGTAGTATGGCGGTGAACACCCTAACATACTACTTCTCGTGCGGTTTTGGCACCAATACTGTACGATACAGTATCGGTGCCAAATCTATTGTCTTTCGATGCATGTACATGCACTTTTAGATTGGGTAAACAGCCACACCTACTACTAGCTTTTTTGTGTTTTTTTTGTTGGAATTTGATATGCATTTGAAAATGCATGTACATGCACCGAAAGACAATAGATTTGGCACCGATACTGTATCGTACAGTATTGGTGCCAAAACCGCACGAGAAGTAGTATGTTAGGGTGTTCACCGCCATACCTACTACTAGCTTTTTGTTGTTTTTTTGTTGGAATTTGATATGTAGGGGTGTCAAATATTATGTGGGAGGTATACCTTGAGGTTATATTTCAATTTTTTATCGATTTCAGGGGCGTAACCCTCAAAAATGGTAAGTGGGGTTACAATTTCAAAAGTGATTTTTAAGTAAATTTTTGGTATGGGGATGTCTAAAATAAAGTTTTAAGTAAGCCTACGTGCTAAATTTACGATTTTTACCGATTTTTATGGGCGTAACCCTCAAAAATAGTAAGGGGGTAACAATTTCGAAAGTGAGTTATAAGTACCTTTTTGCTATGGGGATGTCTAAAATAACGTTTTTTGGACCTTGAATATAAATTTCTACTCGTTGTGTCTAACTATTATGACTATATGAGTAGCTTTTTGGGGATTTTTAGGTCGACTTTTTTAGTATGAGCCTAAATTTTTGTGTTCTGGATGTAAAATGTTAGTGATTTGGCCACTCTTTTTGGGACTTTGGATGTAACTATCTGTTCGTTGTGTCTAACTAGTATGACTATGTGAGTAGATTTTAAATTACAATTTTTATCGATTCCATGGGCGTACCCCTCAAAAATGGTCAGGGGGTAACAATTTCAAAAGTGATTTATAAGTACATTTTTGCTATGAGGATGTCTAAAATAAAGTTTTTTGGACTTTGAATATAACTATCTGCTCGTTGTGTCTAACTAGTATGAGTATGTGAGTAGATTTTTTTTTTATGGTTTAGAGGTCGACTTTTTAATATATGTCTTAAGTCTTTTTAATATAAGTAAAACTTTTTGGACCTAGAATATAACTTTCTACTCGTTGTGTCTAACTATTACGACTATGTGAGTAGCTTTTTGGGATTTTTAGGTCGACTTTTTGAATATGAGCCTACATTTTGTGTTCGTGGGTAAAATATTTGTGATTTGGCCAACTTTTTTGGCTTTAGAAATACCGATCGGTTCGATGTGTCTAACAATTATGACTATGTGAGTAGCTTTTTGAAATTTTTAGGTCGATCTTTTTAATATGAGCCTACATTTTTGTGTTATGGTGGTAAAATCTTAGTGATTTGGTCCAACATTTTGGACTTTAGAAATAACGGTTGGTTCGTTGTGTAACTAGTATGACTATGTGAGTAGATTTTTATGGTTTTGAGGTCGACTTTTGAGTATGAGCCTAATTTTTGTGTTCTGGGGGTAAAATGTTTGCGATTTGGCCTAACTATTTGGGACTTTGGATGTAACTATCTGTTCGTTGTGTCTAACTAGTATGACATGTGAGTAGATTTTTTGGGATTTGAGGTCGACTTTTTGAGTATGAGCCTAAATTTTTGTGTTCTGGGGGTAAAATGTTTGCGATTTGGCCTAACTATTTGGGACTTTGGATGTAACTATCTGTTCGTTGTGTCTAAACTAGTATGACTATGTGAGTAGATTTTTTAGGATTTTTAGGTCGACTTTTTGAGTATGAGCCTAAATTTTTGTGTTCTGGGGTAAAATGTTTGCGATTTGGCCTAACTATTTGGGACTTTGGATGTAAACTATCTGTTCGATGTGTGTACTAGTATGAGTATGGGAGTAGATTTGTAGGGTTTTGAGATCGACTTTTTGCTTATGAGTCTAAATTTTTGTGCTCTGGTGGTAATATTTTTACGATTTGGTCTAATTTTTTGGAGTTTGGAAGTAACTATCTGTTCGATGTGTCTAACTTTATGAGTATGGGAGTAGATTTGTATGGTTTTAAGGTCGACTTTTTGTGTATGAGCCTACATTTTGTGTTTCTGGTGGTAAAATCTTAGTGATTTTGGTCCAACATTTTGGACCTTGAATATAACTTCCTGCTCGTTGTATCCAACTATTTATAACTGTCATGGAACTCCTGGTATTGCATCAGGGGTCAAAACGCGTTCAAGTAACCCGCCACTTGTATTATTTCCCCCCCCCCACCATTGACCCGCTAGGTGGATTGTATCAGGGGCCGAATCGATTTAAAGTAACCCATGCATCAGACTCGACAGCACTTCAAGTTGAAAATGAGGTCAGTTATCACGATAACAGTAATCCTCTTCTCTGATTAGTTAATCCAGAGGTCAGTCATTTCGTTGATGGGTTCCGATAGAAATCTTCTTCTCTGATTGGTTAACCTAGATGTTAGTCGTGGGTGGAATAGTGTCGTCCAACTTTTATTTACCAGATTATATTTAAACTAGTCGGATGTGAGACTTCGTGTTATAAGCGCGCTTGATTCACGGACGTTTATTTTCATAGTACTGTTCAGTCTAGCGTTCTGTGTTGTAGTGGAATATTTTACGGTGTAAGTTGAATTTTTTTCTTTTCTGTTTTTCTCTCATCTCATAACGATGTGGTAGGTTATCATTAAAGGAATTTCGGTTGTATTAATGGTGATGTGTATAAAGTACGAATGGTAGGAAAGAGTCTAGTAGGGGTTAGAAGAGCGAGAGAGAGAGAGTGAGAGAGAGAGAGAGATACAGAGAAGTCTAGGAGAAGGAAGGCGAGGTGCTAGACATAAAGGGTGAGAATAATCAAGTGTTACAATAGGAGGGACACTAAAAATATACGGGAAGGCGGAACAATGTGGGAGAGATACGGGAGAGGAGGTAGGGTGGCCTGATAGGTTAGGCGTCTAAGAGAGGATAGGTGAGAAAGATGAAGAGGGAGAGAGAGAGAGAACACGATGGAGAGGGAGAGATAGCGAGAGAGAGACAGAGATGGTGAGGGAGAGAGAGACAGCTTTGGAGAGGGAGAGAGATATCGAGAGAGAGAGAGAGATAGCGAGAGCGAAAAGAGACAGAGCTGGAGAGGGAGCGAGAGAGAGCCATGGAGAGGGAGAGAGATAGCGAGAGACAGAGACGGAGAGGGAGAGAGATAACGAAAGAGACAGAGATGGAGAGAGGGAGAGAGAGCGATGGAGAGGGAGAGAGTAACGA